>BGPR01000341.1:270554-346735 GCA_013235015.1 Araneus ventricosus | reverse complement strand
ATATATATATATATATATATATATATATATATATATATATATATTTACAATAATCCTTATATCATGTATAGATATATTGATGGTTTATTTATTTTCAACAGTAGAAGACTACACACCACAAATTGACTTTTCTCCAGAATATTTATTCATACTGAAAACTAATGAAAGTTTTTCTTCTACAGATTTTCTATATCTTGAAATAAAATAGTTGATAATAAATTAATCACTGAGATTTATGATAAAAGAAACACTTTTCAGTTCAATATAAACAAGATACCTTTTTGGATTAGCAACATTAGTCGTCAAATATATAGAAATATCGTCATAAATTATATTCATAGAAGCACTATTTTAGTCACAGACAGATTAAAACAGAAGTCTTATATTAATACATTTCTTGAAAATGAGATATGGGTATCCTATAAATTTTATGCATGCTTATGTTAATAAGAAATATTTAACACCATTAAATTAAAAGTCTTTTAGTTTTATTTTTGATGTCATATATAATGGAATTATCAAAGATTTTAGTAAATCACTTTATTGTAGATTCCGCTACTAAATTAAAAATAAGATTGCATCATATGTTCATTTATTTATTTTTATGTACATTTCCAAAAAAGATATATTATTATAAAAGGTTAAATTTAATTTATAGTTATTATTTTTATAGTGTTTTATTATAGCATTAAAAGTTTAATTTAGAAATAATATTTTCACTTTAAATATGGAACCGTCTTTAGGATGATGCTCAAGTCCTAAAAATATTTATAACTATTGAATTGGTATGTTATAAGTTATTATAAGTATTTATTCCCCTATTTTTTCATTTTTCCAACAATTGGTTTTCGCAGAGTGTTGGCACCACAAAATCTAGATTTAATGCGACATATCAGTTCCCAAGTTTGATAGGCATTTGACTGTTGAAATTCTAATTCTGGGCTGTCCTTTTTTATAGTGTAACAGTCTTTAATAAAACTATCTTTTGTATTTCATTTGCATGATTATTGATATGGTAATTTGAATTTAATTTTAATTTTTAGATTTATATTTGTATACAATGAAAATTTAACACATGTTTTGATTAATTGAAATGTTTAAATATATATATATATATAATATAAATCCAAATATAACTAGTATATAATCATACAGAAATAAGGTAAACAAAACATATCAAGAATCAAATCTTATACTAAAAAGTCATTATTTGAACAATACATCAATTTTAAATAAAATCTAATAAATTGAAATTACTAAAGATACCATAAACAAAAAATCAAGTTTAAGCATTATATGTCAACAAGTGAAAGAACACTGTTGTTATTAAAAATAATGAAATAAGCAATCCAAGTAAATGGAGTTTTCAACAATTAATATAGCAGCTTGGCTGTGGATAAGCTTTAGCCACGTTAAATTAATTTTGCTGTACAAACCATCCCTGTTACTATTGTTGTTGAAAAAACAAACAGGGTAATTTACCCTAAAATGAAAGAATTTAGAAAGAAAAGTCTTATACTAACTCTAACAATAAAACATAACTGTATAGAAATGACTAAAATTCGGGATAAAAAATATGTAAAGAACATTATATTGCACTAAGGACAGTAAACATAAAATTCAATAAAATACCCATACTTTCAATTAAACATAAACTAATCTGTGTCTCCTCTTAAACTTACCAGAATTAATCTCTTTCAATATAGCCCGCTAAGCACATTGACATCACATGTTGCCACAACCAAAATTCTTACCATGAATCAGCATAATTGACCAAATAATATAATTAGTTTTTGATATCATGAATTAGTAAGATACCTATATTAAAATTCTCAAAACCATATTAAAAATGTAATACATTTAGTTATCTAGAAAATATTAGAAAATAGTTAAAAATGTCTATTAAAAAGGAAATTTTCACATGAAAGATCCTGAAGCCATCTATGTAATAAATCTGAAACAAATAACTCAATAGCCAAATTTGAATAAAACTACACATTACGAGTAGAATATGTGAAAACACTATCCCACTAACAATGAAATAAAAATACTCTTTTATAAACCATTATGAGCGTTTTATTTTAAATGACCTAAATATTTCTTATCTATATATACTGTTAGAAAACCTATAGGCATTCCATAATCCAGGGCAAAGGAATAAAAATTTCTTACGTTCTTAATTCTAATATCAATGCCTGTTACTAAATTATTATTTCTAATTATATAATTTTTTACTAAATTCTTGAAGACAGAAATGCTAAGATTACTATTCCAAAAAGGGAATTTATTAATTTGAAAATTAAATACATTTCTTTTATCAAAGATATCTGTTACTAATTTATTATCTATGATTTTAATATCTAGATCTAAAAATTCTGCAGCTAATTCATTGTTATTAGTTTTTATAAGTTTTAAATAATCAGGATAGAAGTCAATATGTGGCTTACTGCCTATTTCTTTATTGAATAATATTAAATCATCTATATAGCGGAATAATATACTATGGCTATAATTAGTCAAATCTTTCTCATAGTAGTGAAGATAAATATTTGCTAAACTATTACTAGCTGGGCCTCCTTGAGGTAATCCTTTAATTTGATGGAAAATCTTAGTATCAAAAAAGATATAATTTTCTTTTAGAACAAGATTAATAAGATTTTTAAAATTATTAATGTTAATATCTTTTTTAAGATCATAATCTTTATGTATATTTACTAGGGTATTAGTCAAATCTTCAATATCTATACTATTAAATAAATCCTGGAAGTCAAAAGTATGTACAATAGTTATTTCTGCATCTTTAATTACATTTAATATCTCTATACTATTAATTACTATAATTGTATCTTTTTGCTCATTTAAATTCTCTATCACTGTCTGTATGTATTTTTGCAAGAGTTTGCCTGATTTTGTAATATAAGTTTTGCAGCCATTAGTAACACTTCTAAATTTAAGAGGACTCTTGTGAAATTTTGGTGTAAGAAAGATGTGAGGATAATCTTTTTTAACATAATTAATTCCCAATTTTTTATGGAAGGCCTGAATTCTATTAGAAATTTCTCTTTCACCTAATTTTGTCTCTTTATAAATATCACTATGAATAATATGATCATTAAGAATTTTTTTGTAAAAATATTTACAAATTATAGCAAAATTACTGGGCACTTTGTCTATGTAGACTATTACAAAATCTGTTTGCAATTCTTTAATAAGTTTTTTAAAATCATTAGATTTAAAATTATAGTTAAAAAGATCTAATAATGTTTTATGTCTATATTCATTAAATGCCTCTAGAGGCAGACTATATTTTATTGCCATATTTAATAAAAATTTCTCAATATCTTTTTTAATTTGATTTTTAATAATTTCATTACTATTAGCTGAAGCCATTCGATGCTTTGTACCTTTACTCATTAATTCTCTAAGTTTTTCATTTCCAACAATATTCAAATCTCCAGTAATTCTCCAGTTTATTCAAGAAATCATTATAATTTAAACACTTGCAATCAACACTCGTATTACTTTCTTTTATATTATTATAGTTAAAAATCATTCTACCTAATTGTGTGTTATATTTAAATGCACGTTTAATTTTAATATTTTTATAGGGAAGCAATTAATAAGTTTATCTAATATAGCAGAAAATTTACATTTGTCATACTTTTTGTTCATAGAAAGGAAGGTACAATATTCAATATCTTTCTTATTGGAAGTGCTATGTGATAAATTAAATTTTTTATAAATAAATTTGAAGATATCTCTAATCAAATCCCATCCATGTGAGTCTGTCTTATTATTCATAATTAATTCTCTACTAGCTTTTATTTCTTTTTTATTTAATCCAAACATATATCGTTTAATCTTTTTTATATTAAAATCTTTATCAAAATTCTTACACAATACCAATAAATCTTCATTAATAAGTTCTCTATTATCTCTCTTGTGTCTAGCTATACTAGATTTACCATGTCTTTTTTCTATATTAGAAGCTTCTACTTTATAAAAGTAATGAGATTCATTACCTTTTAAAACTTGTAGAATGTTTTCCCCAAAATACAATACATTAAGTCCATATATATATATATAAATTATACAAAATGTGAAAGCGTGTTATATATATATATATATATATAATGATTTCTTTGTTATAGTAGTTAAGTAAGCAACAGGACAAGTTATTAGCCGATTTTTATTTATTATTCATTATTCAACATATTATGAGAGTGGAGGAATATACGTACAGATCGTATCAAGGTTCAAGCCAAAAAGAGAGCAGAAAATCCCTGCATTTTCTCAGATAAGGGATTACATATAGACACGTGATTAAAATGAAGGGAATATTAACTATTTTTAGTATATTACGTAAGTGTTTTAGGGAAAAATCTGGTGCCGAAAAGATGCCGATTTCGCGATTTTAGTCTGCGCGTGGAAGCAATTAAAATATTCTTCTAGTAATAAATATGAACGAGAGATTTAATATACCTTCAGCGCGGGAAATAAAACGAAACTGGAGTTTAAGACAAGTGATTTCGGAATACATTAATATTGTACTAAGATTTTAAAATATATAATATTAGAATTTAAAGTAAAATTAAGTGAGATTATTACATATATATAAGAAACATTCATAACAGAAATGTAAACAAAAGGTGGATATTTATATAAAAGGGGAAGACAATACAAAATAATATAAAACACAAACGCAACGAATGCTCAATAATTCTGCAAGTCAAGAAGGTTTGTGGAAAATATATCAATGTCATGAAAATTAATCAATGTTGAAATTAAATGGAAAGACTGTAGTTTATCGGTAAAAGCGTATAGATGCTCATCAGGGTAAGTAAAATCTATACGAACCGCTAAAAAATTAGAGAAATCATAATGTTTTCTGAGAACAGTGCTATCATAAAGCTAAAAACACTGTCCTTTACCCCGAACATTATGATAGACCAAGAATTCGAATGAAATACCAACTATTAGAAATAATTTTACGAACCTAAGACCAGTCTTAGTCTGAGACCTTTCTTGAATATCCATGTATAGGGGAAAGTCGGGTAAGACGACGAAGAGTATAAGATAACGAATTGGATTTTTTTCTAAAATTGCACTAGATGGCAGGCCTGATCTTGCATCATCAGAGACCTCTAACGACCAGACACCCATGTCATACCAAAAGATTCTATCCCGTCATTTGTGTGATTCATAATGTGTGCATGTGTTTTAGGTTTGTTACGATGTAAATTTTGGTTTGTGCTTCGTAAGGATAGTGTTCACAGTGTAAGAATTTTTGATTTATACATGTCATATTCGCAAAGTGCTAATCAAAAGTTGTTCAAAGTTATATTATTTTAATTTTTATAATGAGCTGATGCCCTTCAATGTTCTTTCGAAATAAAAATGGCTATGCCGGGTAAGTTGACGAATCGGGTGGAAGCTAAGATGAAGAAATGTTCCCGACTAATTCATGAATCCATCAGCTTACCGACCGCGACTCAGACCTTTTCGATTTAGTTTTATTTCATCTGCATCCTTGTTATTGCATAAATAATATAAGAAGTGGCATTTTTATTAACTTTTTATTTCATGGTAGAGCTTTTTAACTAAAAAACTCTAACTTTCTTGACCTAAAGTAAATTATATTTCAGGATCGTACTCCATGCACAATGGGCAAAATATACAAAAGAAAAACGGATAGACAAAGTTGGGTTGGTTTTTGGAACAAAGTTTAGTTGCTGAAGTCTCAACAGTAAAACAGTCAGTCAGTCTCAGTAGCAGTTGTTAAAATCTTCTGAATCTCGCCCAGATCCAGATAACCCCGATAATAAAGCATGCTTTCTTTGGGGTGAAGTAGGAAAAACTGAATTGTGATTCCAGTGTTTTAAGTGCAAGCTCTGTGCCCATTCCGCTTGTACTGGCTGGGATGAAATTCAAGCTACACGTCGCCCATGGCGATGTAATTTTTGTCACTGATTTTATTTCTAAAATAAAATCTAAAATTTCGTTTGATAATGTTTCGTTTGTTTTATGTTGTTTCTTTAGTGTTGATAATATGGAATTGTTTTCATGTTATGTGTGTGTGTGTGCAATTTGTTATTCAGGTTTATGCAAATTAGGTATTAGTCATCTTACCCGTCTATGAGGGTAAGATGACGAAAATTACTCTTTCTTCTAAAATGAAATGTTAGGGTGTCAAATTTGAACATAAAAATTTAAAAAAATGTCACTTTTAAATAAAGAGTTGAAGAAGATTTTGGCGAAAAAATAATCCTCCAGCAACGAATATTGAAGTCAGGAAAAATCCCAAAGCTTAAGATCGCCATCTTGTCCACTTTCCCCTACTTATAAATTAAATTCATTATAGAAATTGCATTTCGACGGTAACTATTCGAAGATTAAAGTTTAAAAAATATTACAGTTATTAATACGAAGGATTTTGTAGGACTTGAAAACTTTTTGCATTTGAAGCACTTTCATAAAATTTACATAAAAATATTTAAAAATTTTAAAAAATTAATAAAACGTAAATTAAATTCCATAAATTTCAAACTTATAGACAGGAATACCCATATGCAGGCTCAAAAGCGACAAATATTCTTTTAATTCTCATATGCTTATTTCTTACTACAACAGTGGTGAAAAAATTTCTATGCGTTCAATGATTCATAGACGATTGTGTTTAGTTTTTTTAATTAGCTTTATCTTGTACATTCTAATGCCATTAAATGAATTTTTAAAGAGACACGTTTTATTTCGAGCAGTTTTCAAGAGAAACATTCATTTTTTTATACTTCAGTATTTTATTCATTAATCTATACGTTTCAGTAACTCTTTATGAAATTTCAAAAACTCATACGCATCATTTCAAAAAGCGTCATCGTACTTTTTTCCAGAGGCAAGTCAGCAAAGTTCTCATCAGGAATGCAAATGTATATTTTTTACATTAATTCTACATTAAGTTTACGAAAAAGAAAAGGTAAAAAGATGTTTACAGAAAGAAGGGAATGTTGCCGACACAAAGTGAAATGCAAATACCTTAATAATATGAATAAACAATTAGTGTGGAGGAGAGTGTAATAGCGTATACAAATCTCTAATAATAAGAAATCAAGTACTTTTAACGGTCTTTCTTTACAAGAGAGGGGAGAAATTTGTTTTATCCTTGAACTGCGACCAGACATGCATTGTTTTCCCAACTGGATGAGAACTATTTCTTTAAAAAAATATGCTTATTACCAAAAGTTTGAAGAATGGATAAGAAAAATAACAAAGAACCCGGTGGTTTGTTTCTTTATGAATTGAGTAATTTTCGAAACTTTCAAGGCAAAATATTATTACAATCAAGTTTTCTAGTAGCCTTTATTTTTTGATGCGTCGTAGAGGAATAAGAAACACGGATTGAATTAACCTACATTTTTTTCATGCTCGATAAAATATGTTTCTCATTATAAATTATATATGAGAAAACCATTTTAATGTAAAATGAAAGTTTTCGCATATTTCGAACTTAAAGATTATATTGCCGACCGAAATATTTACGATTTGGAACTGTATTGTATTTTAAAATATTGCCGCTGTTTTTCTAAGCACTTCCGTACAATTGTACTTCTCATTAAAATTTAGGTTGAAAAATCTCATTTTAACAAAATGAAAAATTCTGCATTTTTAATTCTACAAAACATTTATAAAATTCTACAAAGCAATTATTAAAGTAATTGTGTAGACTGCTGGCATGTTTTTCTGTTTTCAGTTTTTAATTGAAATCATTTTGAATCAAATTTTGTTCAAGTTCTATTACAAAATTTAAAAGTATATAGGGCGGGAGAAATATGTCTCAAGAAATCATTCTGTATATATGTTACGGCCAGTACGAATAGAAATAGACTATTATTCATTCTGACCGGGTTTTTGAATTTAACAGCAACATATATATAAAGTAAACGGCTTTGAGCTTTTGATGTAGAATAGCAGTCGTTCCAAAATGCATCATTTATTGTAGCCTTAACATGATTTTTAAACGATCAAAGGTAGTATATTAGACATTTTTAGAAGACATTTTAGCTGATTCTTGCCCATGACCATCTTGGGATGTTGAGTGCGAAGCTGTGATATCACTAGTGAACACTAGATAGTAGAAAAAAAGGGCGTCATATTGTCAGCGGAATTTTTTATAACTTCGAACTGGAGAATATTCTTAATATGTAATGCAATGGATAAGACAAAATTTAGCATTTTGAAGAGGCTCGAGAATTCATCGGAAGCTGGCGCACGATTTAAGGCAATGAAAGTTAATCTCAGTAGTTTTTCTTTGAAAGAGCGGTTTAAATAATTATTTATTACATATATAGATATTTAACTTGCGTGAGACATACATAAATTAAATATTACTTGCTGTTTATTTAAAACTACAGCAGACGAAAAAATCAATTTGTCGAGACTCTCAATGAATAGCACACAAATTTTAAGACATATACAGGATAGATGGTTCGCTAAATCCGAGCAATGCTGCAAAAGTAGTCAAACATGTGTTTTAATCTTTTATTACACCAAAATTGAAACATTAAAGTTATATTTTAAAATTTCAACGTATTAGTTAATTTAAGGAGTATTATTTGGTATCTATTAAGGTAGTAAAATTGAAATAAATAATGTATAAGTGGGTTTCTTGAAGATTATTCATCAGAGACTCAAGTGTTTTACTTAGCTCCCTCACAATTAATCTTGAAGTCCTGGTGAAGATTTTGTCCTGTGATATGTTGAATGTCATATAAGATTTATGATTTAAGTATATTGGTTCGTCATATGTTGAATGTCATATAAGATGTGTGATTTAAGAAAGTAAGTCCAGAAAGTAAGTTTCCAGGATGCCGTAAAAAGACACAAATTACCTGGAAACATTTCTTGAAACCGATACAGTACTCTTTCAGCTACCTCTCAACATGAGAACCACCAGAGTTGAAGTACGTGTCATAACCGTGAGACTAATTTTTGTACACCAGAGTCGAAGAAACCCTCCGACGAAAATCGAAACCAGCCTGTGACAGCCGTTTACCAGCCAGGAACCTTTTCAGGCGTTGGGTCATATGGTTGTCGCTGGGAGCAAGATCGGGACTATAGGCGGGATGGTCAAACGCCATTTGTTGTATGCGAGTCGTGGTGAATGAGAAAACGAGCATGTCGTGTAGCAGTCTCCCGGTGACTACCACTTGTTCCAGCACCTGAAAAGGTTCCTGGTGGGGTAGCATTTCCCCAGTGACGACAACGTGCAGACAAACGGCTGTCACAGGCTGGATCCGCTCTCAGCCGGCGGAATTATTCGACACCCGTATAGAAAAGTTGGTCTCACGGTATGCATGACACGTGCTTCAAATCCGGTAATTCTTATGTTGAGGGGAAGCTGAAAGAATGGTGTGTCTGTTTCAATAAATGTTTCCATGTAATTATGCATTGTGTCTCTTTACGGCCTCCGGAAAACTTACTTCCTAAAGAACTAATATTTATCTGAATAATTTCGACCAAACTAAATCATGACAAAATTAAATAATATATATCAAGTTGGGGAAAGTTCCCTTCGAGGCAACTTTAAACATATATGAGAAAATAAATTTAATAAAAGCAGTTTTTTAAAACTCACTTTTTAGTGTACTAAAATAAAGTGTACAAAATTTCAAAACTCGAACATATCAGAAAGTGAATGAAAAATCGACTACAGAATTCCCTTTTTACAAATATGAAACAAGTCATGTTAAAGAAAAGTTTGTAAAAATAGGAAAACCTATTCGTTTGCTTTGGCATGTGAAGAAATTCTAAGATTATACCAATTCTATAGTGCATCATAGCCATATCTCACTCTTGTTCCATAAAAACTGTATAACTCATTCAATCTACATCTCACAAACCTGGGAATTTTGGAGCTTAGTGAGAGAAGGAAAAAAAAGACTCTTTTCCAGCGTTATATGCCCATCTCGTCATGCGCACCTGAGTGATTTCTCGCCACTTTCAGATCCAATTTATTTGTTCAATAAAGTGTTTCCCTATACTCTGTTTATACTCTTACGAGGGACGGCTTACGGAGGCTCTGACGGGTGCACAAATTCCCCGCTCAAATTAAATTCCCTGTTTAGAGAGCTGAGACGATCACATCATTTGAACGCCGCCGCTACTTGGACCTAGTCGTGCGGTAGCGAACCGAAGTCTCAATTAGAAAATGGAGGCATTGACGGAAACATGGTTGGCGATTGAAGTAAGAAGTATGATTAGGTTCTTGCGTCTAAAGAAAAAGTCTCCAGCTAAAATTTGTCGACAACTGGCTTACGGAACTTGTGTAAGGTCGCGAAAATAATTGGGTTTTTCGTGCACGAAATTCATTAAAGGCCGGTGAGACGAGAGAAGATCAGGGCTGTCCACCACAGAGTCATTGAGACATCCTCCCTACAGCCCGGACGTCAGATCTTCGGATCTTTAAGGAAGCACTTGGAAGGTCGACCTTTCAGAACTAATGCCGAAATTCAGCAAGTCGTTTGACGTGGCTCCATGACCTTGACTCTAATTTCTCCTATTCTGATTTCGATATCTTGGTGTACCAAAAGAACAAATGCTTCGACAACCATGATGACTAAGTGGAGAAGTAATATGTATCAGCCCCTTATTTCGTTGTGTATCTCCATGAATTTTTGAATAAAGGTTTCTCTCAGAGGGGTTGTTATTTTTGAACTGCCCTCGTGCAATGCTAATCAATCTTCCCAACACATTTTTGTTCACAGGCTATGATTTGCAAACGATTTCATCTCCATCAAATTATCGCACTCTCAGTATAGAAGGATCAATTGATGCGGTTAAAAAATGAAAGTTTTTTTTTACATATTATGCAGGAAGTATTGCAAATCTGCAACTCCAATAGACAAAACACCACTAGGTTTGCTTAGGTGAATCAGAAATACACTCTGTTTTAGATATTTTTAACTGTAACAAATAATTGACACCACTTTCAAACTTAACTTTAAAAATTACTTTTCATATCTTCCCTTCGTTAAAAAAAATTGTACTGTTTTACCAAACATCGTCAAAACTATTTAACTTTGAATTTCAGAACTAACCATTCTAAAATCCTAATTAAATTCTTGAAAGAAAACTCTTAATACTCCACACGCCAATCTATTACTAGACATAATTTTGATCAACAAATTTCATTTTCTCTAAACTGATATCTTTCTACACCAATTTTCTAAAACAATTTAACCTAGAACCCCACCTGGACCACATCGGTATAAAAAATTCATTTCAGAAACCTAAATTATCATACGAGATGGGTCATTTACAACATTTCTACAGTGGATCAAACCAAAATATAAGATTTAACATTTTTATTTCAATTAATTTTTGCAAATTTATATTCAATTTAAAGGGAAAGCTCCTTAGAACATTGATTCATTGTTATTTTTATTTCGGGCTTATTGTACAAATTAAAGATCAAAACAATTTTCATCTTTTCTCAGGTTTTTATTTTTAATGTGTTTCAGAACTTTATCAGCGAAATTAATAAAGTAAACAAAATAGGCTGGTTTTGGAACATGATAACGATAACAAACTGAGACCTTTCTGCATTTATACCAACCCGAAATGAAAGGTGGATTTTCAGGCTTGGGATGGCCTTGTTTCATAACTCCAGCTCGTACGAGACTAAATTTCTTCATCTTTCCAACTTCAAGCAATTCCAACACAGTTAAAACTATTATTAATTTTATTTTGTTTTGGGACAAGATGTCATACTCTTGAAAAACTCATTGCTTCATTTTTAATCCATTATGAGTAGAGTGTGAAAATCGATATTCAATGATCTCTATTATCAACAAGCGAATGATGTCGTTTATAGCTAAATCTGAGATCGTAAACCAAACATAACATCTTTGGCCTGTGAATTTATTTAACCTCCTAATTAGATGGCACATCCTTTTTGAGTCATTTATAGTCATTTCATTCCGTTTAAGAATATTTGAGATATTTAAGTGTGTATAAGTGATTTTTGTGTTTTATTTAATTCCTATTTTCAATTAATTACACATTTAAAAACTGAACATTCTGTAATGCTATGCAAGAGTCAGAGTCATTGAAGGCAGGTTAAGGATATAAAACTTTAAAAAAGCATATAATAATGCTAGATGACAAGTAAATGGTAGCTAAACTTTTGTAAATTTAAAGACAGGAAATTTATTAATCAAATCAATTATTTTTTGTCATGGATATATATATATATATATTGGTCAGACATCTAATACAATAAATATCAGAATTAATCAACATAGATCTGATACAAAGCACTTTAATAAAAATAATAATATTAACAAAATAGAGATTGGGCATTTTAATTCCCATGGTTTCGAAAATATAGAAATTAGTATTGTGAAAATAGTACCTAATACTAAAAATAGATTATAGTGGGAAAATTATTTTATTCAATATTATAATACAATTTATCCATATGGACTTAATTTTATCTACTTCAATAAAAATGCTATGGATATTAAAAATAATAGTTAAAAGTATATTTATAGAGAACCTAAAAAAGTAATATTTAGACACTCGAAGAATAAATCAGCTAAGAAAAAGAGAGAAATAAGAAACTTTCCAAAAATAAAAGATCTTACTGTATTGAGTTCCAACTTTGATGATGATTTTAATATCAAAAATATTAAGCGATATATGTTTGGTCTGAATAAAAGGAAAGTTAGAGCTGTTAGAGAATTATTTGATAGCAATTTACCATTTACTCACGTATGGGATATTATTTGTGATATTCATAAATTTATCTTTAAAAGATAAAAATTTTCTAGAGTAAATAACAAAAATAAAGACATAGAATACTGTACTTTTCTATTTATGAATAAAGCATATGATAATTGTAACTTTTCAGATATTTTGAATAAACATAATGATATTTTTCCTATAAAGAATATTAAAATCAAACGTGCTTTTAAATACAATAAACAACTTGGAAGATTGATTTTTAACTACAATAAAATTAAAGATAGTAATAATATTGACAACTGGAATTGTAATGTATACAACACCTTTATTGATAAAAATCATGGACATGTTATAACAGGGGACCTAAATATAGTAAATAATAGTATAATTAAGAGAACTTATGAAAAAGGGAACTAAACATAGAATGATTATATCTAATAGTAATGGGAGTATTAAAACACAACTTAGAAAATATTTAGAGAACTTCATATTAAAATTGGCTGTTAAATATAGTATGCCCTTAGAAGCTTTTGAGGAGTATAAATATAGAGTGTTGAATGAATTGTGTGGATATAATTTCAGAACAAGTGACGAGACAAGATACAAGGATTTAAAAATACATATAGAGGAACTGCAGAGGGAATTTGTTATAGTATATGCTGACAAAATACCTAACAATTATGCTATCGTATGTAAATATTTTTACTGTAAAATGCTAAAAGAACATATTCTTAATAATGATGCATATATTGAAACTAATTCAAGCTTTTCGTAAAAGATTAAATATTTATTGTGAGAAAGTTAACTATCCCCACATTTTTCTTACACCAAAATTTCATAAAAACTCTATCAAATTCAGAAGTGTAACAAATGGTAATCATAGCTATATAAAGAAAATAGGTAAATTATTGCAAAAATATTTGCAAGAGATTATTAAAAAATTAAAAGAACAGAATAATACGGTGATTATTAATAATAGCTTTGAAATCATAAAGAATCTTAAAGATATAGATATTTACTCTGTGCATACCTTTGATTTTCAAGATTTATTCAATAGTATAGATATCAAAGATTTGATGAAAATTTTATTAAAGATTTATGAAGATTTTAGCTTATATAAAATGATTGATTTCAAAAATATAAAACACTAATAGAAGTTATATTAAAAGAAATTATATTAGCTTTGACAATAAATTATACCAACAAATTAAAGGTATTCCACAAGGTGGACCAGCAAGTAATGCTCTTGCCAACTTATACTTACATTATTATGAAAAAGAAATTAATTATAATTCTTGTATAATGTACAGATTTATTGATGATTTAATTATTTGTTCAAGAGAAGAAGGATATACTCCAACAACTGAATTTTATCCAGAGCATTTAACTTTAATTAAAACTAATGAAGGCATATCTTCTGCAGATTTTCTAGATCTTGAGATCAAAATTGTTAACAATAAACTAAATACGGAAATTTTTGATAAAAGAGAAACTTTTATGTTTAATATAAATAGGCTACCATTCTGGAATAGCAATATAAGTATTCAAATCTTTCGAAACATCATCCTGAACTAGTTACATAGATGCAAAATTTTAATCACACAGAGTAAAAAACAGAGATCCTATATCGATACATTTATTGAAAATGCCATGATATATGGATTTCCTATTAATTTCATGCTCGCTTATATTAACAAAAAATTATTAACACATTTAAAAGAATAGTAAATTAGAATTGATTAATTTGAATATTCATATCCTTTGATTTCAGTGAGTCTTAGTACATATTAACATTAGTAGATGTCGCCACTATTATTAGAAATAGTTTGAAGTTGATGATATGGAGTATTACATCATTATATAAATGTTAATATCAAATTAAAATAGGTTAATATAATGTTCTTAAAAAATATATATCTGCAGTTTAATTATTAATGATGATTTAATATAGTATATATAACATATTTTAGTTAAAATAATTTCACAATAAATGCGGAACTGTAATACGTATTTAGCTTTTGGCAATTTTTGCTATTACTTTAAAGCAAGTAAGCATTTAGTTAACTTTCTCGCTCTTTTCTTAATATATTTTGGAGATTTACTCCTATATTTGTTGTTTTTTTCCAACAATTGGCCCTCACAGAAGGTTGGCGTCTATAAATTTCGAAATAATGTGACATAATCGATTCCTCAGGTCGATTGGCATTTGATTGTTGGAATTCCATATCTGGATTGTCTTTTTTATAGTAATAGTTTTTAATCTTATTAGAATTCTGTATTTCATTGTATGAATAATATTAGGTTTTATAGTTTATTATATTTAATTTTAAAAGATGATTTAATAGGTGTATATGATGAAAATGTTATTTGAGTTATATATATATATATATATAAACAAGAAACAAAAGACATACAAAAGGTTGACAGAAAACTTGAAAAATTTAATAAATATCATGGCCAGCCGCTCATCAGGAGGGAAGCCCTGCCAATGATATTAAGTAGTGCTTTTTTCTGCTAAACGACATACGCAGGAAACATTATCATTAGATAACAAAGCAGACGTTAGCAGAAAAAAGCACTCTTTAATATCATTGGCGGGCCTCCTCTCCTGATGAGGGGCTGACCAAGATATTTATTCAATTTTTCAAGTTTTTTTTTTGTCTTCCCTTTTAAGGTCTCTTCGTTTCTTGTTTGTATTGTTGTGTTGCTTTTCTTGCTGACGCAACTTTTGAGCGAATGCAGAAATAGCTCTCTCCATTTCATACAACATACAATTTTTCTTGTATTTATGTATTCTAATTTTTGTGTTTTCGAAAATCTTCTGTTGTTGTTTTATATATAAATGACGGTAGTAAACCATTTGCTTTTTTCTGTTTTATTGCTTTGTGAATATTACTGTATTATTTTTATTCTAGGTCTTATATATTCGGATTTTTTGCTTTCGATTTTTTAAATCATCTTCATTGCATTTGTTTTTTATTCCGGAATTTTTTCATTTTTAATTGTCATGTGCTTTTTGAGAGGATAGCGACAAATTTTTACGGTTTTCGTATGTTGTTAGCAGAAAAAAAGCACTTATTAATATCATAGGCGAGCTTCTCTTCCTGACGAGCGGCTCGCCTTGATATTTTACAATTTATGAAAATTTTGGTCTTCTTTTTTTTTTGTCCTTTGTTTCTTGTATGTTTTTGATTTTTTTTTTGTTTTTTGTCTTTTGTTTCTTGTTTGTTTATATATATATATATAACATTTTGCCCATATACTAATCATTCGTCTTCTACTTATTTTTTGTTCTTTTTTTAGCTCTATAAAATATTACATATTTCAGCAGATAGAAGAAATAATGCAGATTGGGGGGGGGGGGATTCTTGATGTACCTAATGCTTTGTAAGAAATGTTTTAGAGGGACCAATGAGTCTTGGCATAGAAACAAAAGACCTGCCAGTATATTCAGTCTTAAACCTTAAGGTATGTGACTACCTTCGGAGCACTTTTTTTCAAATTTTTAAATTTTTAATGAAACATTCATGTTTTTAATTAAAATGAGTTATAAAACTAAGAATTCCAATGCAATTTCATTGGAAATTTCATTGACTTTCAAAATATAGGCCATTTTTAGCAAAATTTTAGTGAAAATTTGCACTTACGCCAAACTTCCTATAATAAGTTCTATTGAATATATTTCATCACTATTTGCACAGTATATAGCTAACATGCTTTTCTGTGTTATGAACTAGGAAATTTTTAATACCTCGAAAGGTGTTGGAGATATTCCAAACTTTGTGAACAAACTCGATTTTTTTTAAAAAAATCATCGATTTTTCTCACTAAAAAGTCATTAAAATAAATAAATATAAGCAGAGAGCTTAGATTCTAGTTCATAACATAGCTAGAAACAAATAAAACATTTTGGCCAAATTTCATTTTAATATCTTAAAAACATTTTCCAAAATGATGTTTGCCGCGTAGAAAAATATCGAAAATTCCAATTTCTCAGAAAACGCCTTTAAAGATTTTCATAGAGTACAAAAAATTTTGTACCCATCTTAGAATCTTAAAACTCGTCATATCTACAAGTCAAACCATCTTTTACCTGATTTTAAACTACTTTTGTGTTCTTTCAGCTTTTTAGATTTTTTCTGAATAATTTTTTGTAGTAGATAGTTAGTGGTGTCTCGATATCTGAATTATCTTTTTGCCAATTTTCATGTAATTTTTAAGCATCTATGAATAAATTTACATTTAAAAACACTTGAGAACAGGTAATAGTTCAAAATAAATGAAATTAAATTATAAAACTGCAAATTGAGAGCCAAAAAAGTAATTTTTACTGTTGTAATTACTGTTGTGTTGTATTTTTTAAAAAAAGCGTCGCCAAAAACCAATAAAACAATAAAAATAAGAAATGGAAGCTTAAATCTATATTTTTAGACAATATATTGCTTGAGAATTTAAATATAGTTGTTCAAATTAATTGTTTGTATTTTTAAGGCTCTTTCAATTGCCACTTCCGGTATCAGAATTGTCACTTCCGGTTATTATTTTTGCTATAACTTTATTTGTAATTATAGTAGAAACAAAATAAAGCATTTCTATATACCTAAATGTACGGCCTATAAAATGAACAAATAAAACAAATTTCGAAAATTTTCTGCAAAACGAGGAATTTAGGGTAGTCACATACCTTAATAAGATATAATAATTAATAACTCTGTAATAAAATAAACTGAATTTATTTCTGTCTGTAATTTTAATAATTTAAGCAAACTAAAACATTAATTTGTTCGAAATCCAGTATTGCAATTGAGATTTGTAAAAAGAAACAAAATAAATGTTTTTACATCCGTTAAATAGTCAATAACCTCCTAACTATCTCCTATATTTTTAGTTTTGCTTAGTAATTTGGATGCAGTTATAATCCGAAATCATCTCCAACATACACATTTTGAGATATATAACTGCTTTTAGCAAAATATTACAGAAAAATATTTTATTGCTGTATTTTCTCAAAATACATTTTTGCATTATAAATAATATGTTTTGCAGCTGATTGGAAATGGTTCCATTTTGCATATCAAAGTATACAGATTAAAGTACAATTGTAACAATAAACCCGAAATTTTTAAAATGGTGTTTGGTTCCCAGCTTCATAAATGTCGAATAGTGTGTTTATTTCGAAGTCAACTTAAGTAGTTCTGCTCTTCTAAAAAATATATCAAAAGATCGAAATTCAAGATAAATATTTTCACAGAAGTTTTAACTGACAAGGGTCAGCTCAATTCTAATATCAGTAAGGTGACCAACCGTCCTCCTTTAGGGAGAACAGTCCTCCTCTTGCGAGTTCTGTCCTTCCTCGAAAATTGTACACTAAATAATGTTACACATGTCTTTTACTATGCATTTATCATATTATAGTGTATTCTGTATTATTGTTGCAATGAATAAAATGCTTATTTTATTTACGATATTTTTTTATCTTCAATTTATCTGCGTCCTGCTTTTCATTGGAAAAAGTTGGTCACCTTAATATTAGAGAGAAATAAGCGCGAGTATAAAAACAAAATTAGGCATGGATTATAGGCAACGTCTCTGGGCTAAAAGGAGGTCACAAATGAAAGGAAAACTAATTTTTTTAGAATTTTTTTAATAATTATTAAATTTTCAGATGTCATGTCTTTTTCTAAAAGTATTTTAGAGATTCCTTCTTCAATATGTCATACTGACCATGTGCTCACAAGTGGCCTAGTGGGTAAAGGCATGGAATGGCTGGAGAAAATGAATAGAAGGGAAAATGTTATCTGTTCCATCTCTGCATGTGCTCTTATTCAGCAATACTCAAAGTTAATGAACGAACTAATAGAATTGCTTAAGCAACGAATTGTTGCTGTGGTCGAGTTGCCTGCTGGAGATTTTCTTCTTTACCACCAAGAGAAATATAAACATGGCCCATTTACCCCTGAATATCCTCCTGACAACCTACCCCCTATATTGTAGGCTGTTGTCTGAGTGCTCCAAGGTCGCTTTGACCAGTAGAAAATGCTAGACGTCTCCTCTATCAGGAGTCCTTAACTCTTCGGCTTGGATTGATGTGCTTAGACTAAGTGAGATTAGAATCACCACCTCATTGTCGATATAAGAAGGCACCCTTTGAATTCTAGCTTTGGAACTCTTCCTCTTCAGTTGGCTTGCTATTCCTTTATTCCCGAGGTAGAGCAAAAAATACACATCCTCGTTTCAAATAAAAACCTTTTTAACTCACAAAGAACCCTGAACACAGCACGTACGTATGACTTTTCACTTGAGTTAAAAGGCTTAATAAATTTTAGTTTTAATCCTGTTTAATAAATAAAGCAACCATCAGAAAATGCTAATTCTTCAATTGAAGTTCTCCTTCCCTTTTTCATCGCATACGTATAACGACTCTACGGCGGAAGAATTATTAGTCTAATGCCAGATTAAATCTGCATCGTGACAATCCAAGTTCTGTCTGATCTTTTTCTCAAACACCCCATTACATCTACTAGCACATTACAGTAGCTCATAAATCCGGCAGGAAACAAAACAGAAGACAGGTGAAAAAATGCGTTGGTGCAAGGGGAATTGTTGCATCAGAAAAACAATCCCTCTCCTTTCTCGTCCAATTAACAAGCTATTACCATTTTTTTCTTCTGTTTTCTAGATGAAGAGATTAGGCCTGGCTAAACAATCGAAGCTCCTGAGTCGGTAGCTCACGCATTCGCACTGATGTGGAGGTGTTAAAAAAATGACAAGTTGGCAGTGGACGAATCAGAGGATTAAGCCTGTTCAAGGTAAAGCGGTTCAATTTGTGGGTTAGATTCCCATTCCGATAGGACTTGGTGGAATGTTGCGCAAGTGCATGGTGCAGCTACTGCTGCGGAAGACTCATGAATGTATTGTTCTAGTGTGCAGGGAATGACGTCAGACAATGAAGAATGTGGTGAAGCAGAGATGGCGACTTTCGATTGGGTTGAAATTACCACCAAATGAAGCACGTTTTTGTCAGGGTCTGCTCACGTCTGCTTTGTTTTCGAAAAATTTGGATATCCACCCAGAACAAATGAACTGATTACAATTTTGATTAGACTGGATGCGAGATATTTTTCTTTATTAATTAGCAGATAGGGAATGGAATGATAAATGCCTGCAAACGATGAAATAAACTGTTGCTACTGTAATAAAGCCATCTAATAACTTTTCTTTCAAGACGGAAGAAATTATTTGTGTGGGCATATAGACAACTCATTTTGAGATTTTTTTAAAAAATTGGTAACCCAAGCATTAAGAAATTCTAACAAAGCACATTGCACATATCTGACAGGGGTGTAATGGAGCCGGAACGCACTGGAACGCCGTCCCGGCACTGTTTTTTTTTGTTGTTGTTGTTTTCTAACGAGAGATAAATAAGAAAAAAATGTGAAAATATCCTTAAAACAGCACGATTTTTGTCATCCAGGTTACAGTATTCCGGCACTGCTTTTAGAGCGTCCCTGCATTGCTTATTTTGTGATTACACCACTGATATTTGCGTGAAATAGATTGAATTACTAGAAATTTAATCGTTAAGCCAAATTCACAAACTACCAAGTGCAAAACTTCATTAAGGTTTGAGTTTTTAATTTTTAATAACATGATAGAAATTGCACTGAAAATTCTGTACACGATTAAAATCAGACGAAGTTTTCTGAAATTCTTGACTTTATTTAATATAATATTAAGAAGCAGGGTGTTTAAACCTAAAACTTTACTTTCAGAGTTAAAGAGAGAAAAGATTTTATGTCGCATTTGTGTAAATGTAAAAAAGTTAAGCTATAGTGTTTATGAAAACGTTTTTTAAACAGAGAACGATTCAAATATATTTTTCATGATATTGAAATTGTCTCACATGCTGAGCAGCTAATATTATTCAACCAGTGTTTTAAGAAAACAATTATATTATTTCTTCCTTAAATTTGAAATCATTCCGATCACGCTTTTCTAATGCTTTCCTATAGAAAATTCAATAATATAAATAATTATCATAATATTTTCATTTTCAAAGGTACTTGAAAATCTATCATTTCTTAAAATAATATTCATTGCATCCGAACTCGTATACTAGCAACATTTCAAAAAATTAAAAAAAACCTCACACTAATATCGTGGGAAGTTCTGTAAAGTTTGCTCTAAATATAGATGACAACAACGACCGTCTTGGCGCCACTGCTGCAGAGACTCTAAATCAGCAAATTCTAAGGAAAACTAGAAATTAACATATCGAATTTCAAAACAAAATAAGATGTTTATTTTCTCAGATATACACGCCAAAAGCAAATGGAAATGAGGCAAATGCTTCGGTTCCCCCAAGGTGCACTGGCGACATAAACATTAAATTTCTCAGAATGTTTGTATGTGGAAGAGTAGTTTTTCTGCGTCCTTGAAAAACAAAATGCCGTAAATCGCCAAAACATTCTATGGAATGTTAACATAAAGGACTTTTTTTTAAAAGTTTCTTAAGCATTCCGAAATAAAAAGGGAGAAAAATTCAATATTCAGGTAAATTACCACCCAGAAGCACAGGAATATGAAAACTATTTACTTTTAAAAGAATTAAAATGGAGAACAAATATGAATGAACTGTAGATTGATCAGACTTATAATACCTTTAATGCATATGCAATTTACATATTTCTGAGGTTGAAAATAAGTCTATATGATTTAATGTCGTATTGTCATATTTTTTTCATTTTTTTAAAAACTAGATTAGTTTTCAGGAGTTTTTTAGTTATTAATCTTTTATTTAGAGTAATCCCTTACGATATGACCTTCCAGAGAAAAGGTAATATATCTATACGATGGGAAACCAACTCCAAAGTCCACACTTTAAGATAGGATCATTATTGGATAAACATTGCAGTAAAATCGAAAAGCTGCATTTTCCGATAATCATTGGTGCAATTTTGTGTACGTTCACAAAAGCATAGTCTGCAAAAGTGAATCCAAAATCCATAAAATGTGATTGGCACTCGTTTGCATAATTGCGTACAATTTTGAACCTTCCTGTCTTTTCAACTAAGGAAGATTATAAAATTATTTATTTTCGTTCAATACGTGCCGGTTTGGTTGCTCTAGGATCGTTTGTCTGAAATCCGATTGCAACAGTATGTGCATCTTTTGTGTAATCGGTTCTGGAGGAAACTTCATCACGCTGATGTGGAGTGGAAGTTTGAAAGCGAAATACTTCCCAAGAAGCCGTTGTTGTAGTATCCGATAGTGATTAATAGTTTTGGTATTCTTCAAAACGTCTCAACACAGCTCCGGCTTGGTTACTCGAGGATTTTTGGGTACAAAATCGATTTCACCAAAGATCTGTCTAGCATGTGTGTCTGTTGTGGATGAAACTTGAGCTTGCTGATCTATAGTAAAAGTTTGAAGAGCAGGATCCTGGCCAAGATGTCGTCGTTGCTATCATCTGATCGTGGATGACAGTGCTACTTTCTTCAAAATGAGATGACTGTCTAGAGAAGAACAAGCAATAGAGCTGCCAGATACTAAACCTTATAATTTCAGTGCCACATTCTATCCACGACACAGTTCAATTTCAGAACTCTGATATAAGCAGAAATTTTAGATGACTAATAAGTAATAAAATCGGGTAATTAGGAAAGGAAAACAGGAACATCTTTTATGTAAAATACCCTTTTATATGTATTAATATTTTTCATGATATACTGAGTTTCCAGGTAAAAAGATAAGTTATACATACAACAAGATAATCATTTAGAATTATATTAATAAAAAAGTGAAACAGTATTGAAATTAGTTTTTGAAGACAACACAGAGATGGGGCTTTTTAAAAATATTTTTGTTAATAAGTTGCTTCCCAATAGGTCGATGTCTTCTAGTGGTTACATTACTTCATCTCATGAAAAGCATCACATTTCTACTTGAGACTTTCTCTTACTTTTCAGCGTATTATAATGCTGCTTCAACAGCATTTAGTTTATACTTATGAATCATTTTTAAAACACTGGCCATCTTCAAACACGTCCCTATCATAGCATACTAGCTGCTCGTGCTAAATCACAATTTGGGCGCTGTAACTCAACGTTCTACACTGACTACTGATGATTACTGCATACCTTAAATTAGGTCTTGTTATTAGAGATTCGAATCTCTAATAACATCTTAATTTTTTAACATAGTATTAAATGAATTGAATTTATATATTTATTTAGTAATCACTCAAGGTTATTTTTATTTAGGATATAAAAACAAAAAAAGAATGTTACTTATTTCTGCATAACTTAAGTCAGGACTTATTATTAGAGATTCGAATCGCTTTTAAATTTTTCACTTAGCATTAAGTAAGTTGAATTTATATATTTAGTAAGGAATCGCTCAAGTTAATTTTTAATTAGGATATCAAAATAAAAATAAATGTTACTCACACACACAGTAAATAGGGAAAAAATTGTTATTTACAAGCAAAAATTTCTTTCAAACATACACATTGAGTAAACACCACAGATAATAATTTTTCTATTAGATGTGGCAGCAACCATGACTGCTTTATATAAGCACGTGAAACTTCACGGCGACAAGCGGGAATATTTTGTCTTGTGTGCTGCGAGATCAGTTATATTTATTGAGCAATATTTTCATTTCATTAATTTTCATTGACGTTCATTTTTTGCTAAATTTATTTAAATTGACTTTTAAGTTTCATACATTAAATTTTTATATTCAAAAATGGAATCAGATGAATAAGTGTTTTAAAAGTTAGTTGAACACATAAATATCAAACCGCTTCATGATTTTCAATATCTAAAGCACAAAATGAGGAATTGTTTTTACTTTAGTATTTATGAATATTTAAACATTAAGTGAAATATAAGTAATAGAGGAATATAAAATTCATTTTCTTTATTAAAAAATAAAACGTTTAATTTCTGAATAATTTCATATTATTTTCTCTGAATAGCAGTTAAAAATAATAAAATTCCATTTTCCTAAAAATTATTAATCATAATCGACATTTTCTGGCAAGGCGATTCATTATAAACGAGGTCAAAAATAATTAATACTAGTTAGGGGAATAAATACCAAACCAAAACCAAATAAAATTGTGGTTTATAAAATTTTAAGAATATCTCAACTATTTACAACATTAACTTCAAATATACTACCAAAAGAAAACTCCCAATTAATCTGACTTTGAAAACTAGAATAACATTAACAATGCTGAATAATAACAATAGACTGAAACCCAGTGTTATATTCCTTAGGTTTCTTAAATTTCTTTTCGCGTATATTGTTAATGCCTAACAAGGACCTTGTAATGTTCCAAAGCTTATCATTTTACATATTTTAAATGCACATAAAATCTGTATTCATAGCGCGACCTGAAGTTCTGAAAAAGTTTGGTTTCGTAAACAACTAAACTAGAATACTTGCTCCAAGTGAAGTGATTGGCGTCAAAGAAAAAAGTAAATTAAAAAACTTAGTTTCCATTCTTTGCAAAGCATCTAGATATCTCAGGGCCACTGAATAGGCGTGTCTAAAGTGTATGGGGGTTATGGGATTATACGTTAGCTCTTCAAAACAATTTGCTCTCTAAAAAGCTATAGAAATAAAATGTCGATCAGAAAATGGCGTCCTAAATATTGTTCTTCACAAGTTTGAAGGTCTTCCCGATAAGCATTTAATAGCAGTAATTATATTTCATAAATTTTACTTAATTTTTGTTCCACGATTTGACGCTTTAACTTATAGGGGAAAAAATAAATTTTATTAAGCAGTGTGGCAAGTGTATAGAGTAAATGTTTTCAAAACTAGATCTAACAAACAATACAAGATTCTTGGAAACTATCAATCAAAGATTTTAGATACACTTGAAGAATTTCCTCTTGAAATTTTGAAGTGTTCTTTGATGTATTATAAACTTGAGATATTCCAATACAAAAGGCTTTTTTTTTTTGATTGAATATTATAAGAATGCTGAATGTGTCTGAATGTATTACGTACTTCTTATCATTGGTTTTCATGAAAAGTTTTAAAAAAATTAGGGAATAGGTTATTCCCTATTTTGAATTTTGTATCTTGTAGTTAGCTAGATATGCCATGAATGGAGAACCAAAGTTTAGTTATAAAAGCTAGCTAGTTATGTAGGTAACACTTAATTGTTTGCTCTGAAGGATTTATAAGGTTTTCATTAAGGTAAGTTGAGCTGTTGTTGGAAAGAAACGTAAACAATTTTTCTCAGCTCAATACAGAAAACTGAAATTTGATGCACAACTTCATCAAAATTTATGATAAGAAACTGATCTTTATTTTCAGATTATATCCATTCAGTTTCAAAATTTTTAATATTTGTTATAAAGTTATTTCATTTTCTATCTGATAGATTATATTCATTGTTTATCCTACTAAGAATAGTCTCGAAATTCATATATCGACTTCACCTGCGGTTTGTAGATTTACCGATTTTTTATACAAAACAAAAAATTTCAATTATTTAGGTATTTTTTATCTTTTAAAGCCTCTTCAGATAATTGTTACAGTTTCGTACGAGTTCACGTAAATTGTAGAGTAAAATTATCGAACTACAGACTAAAATTAATTAATGACAAACAGACTAAAACTAATTAAAAATGGTGCCATTAAATTTTAACTTTATGCAGCTAAGCTATGAATAAATTATTCTTAGAAATTACACTGATTTTGACATTAGCATTATTTGATTTCGATTTAAATTATCTCTTTCTTGGAGTATTAAAAATTTTCCCGTCGATCATCAGTTTGGGTTTTTCTGTCCGGCTCTTCATCTCCTTCAGTTTTGTTCCTCTCATTGGTGTAGTATCGAAGTTTGGAGAGGGATATTCTGTTAAGGTTTCGTCTTCTTCCACCTGACTACAAATATGAAACAAAATTTTGAAGGCCATCTTAAATATCCTCTTGAAAACGAGAGTTATTATACAAAAAATATTGTCAAAATTTTTATTACTTTAGATACTTTTCATTGTTTGAATCCCTGACGGATAATTGCTTCAGTTTTATATAAAACTAATAAATTCTATAGTACAATTATAAGATTACGAATTAAAACTAATTAAAAATGATGCCATAAAGTTCTTCGTCTATTCAGTTAAGTCATGAATATTTTATTCTTAAAAATCATCTAGCAGCATTAAGTAAATGTGATAATAGTCAAGACGATTCGTCGTGTGTTTTCTTTCAGCGGCTGTGAGATAAATATTAGATTTTATTTGTCAGTTAACGTGTTAATTTAAAACGATCATTACTTTTTTAAAAAAAATTTGCATATGTTCTTGTGTTTTTCCTTGCTTTATTCTTGCTGACAATCAAGCAGTTTCCTAAATTCAGCTATTTTGTTTATAATCTCAAGCTATATTAATATCTCAAGATTTAAAAAAATATTTTAATCCTTTTATCATGATTTATTTTAATGATTTTGACTATGTCAGAAATTAAATGCAACCCATACTTCCCAACATGAAGTAAACATTATGTTGGACTGAATACCTCATATAATGAAACGTAGGTAAGCGAATGTTCCACATAAAAACTTCTCATTGGAGTTTTTTTGCCTACGTGACTATTGGCGGTTGGCAATAACCTAATATTTGATAAACACTGGTGAAATCAAAGCAAGTAAAACAATGAAAATACCCGCTTAAACTTTGTTGACCCAGTTATTTCCACCCTTAACGAGAACAAACTCGAGACTGGGGAGAATTTAACATTGCTGCCAAACTGCCAGGGAAACAAAAACTTATCCAAAGATCAATAAAAAAAATAGGAGAAGTCAGAACATCTCTTTATTGAAAATATTGTACGTAATAAAGAGGTCAATTAGATGTAGTGACAACACTACTCAAATAAAAAATACCGTCTTCAAAGTCAAAGCAGAGAAACTAGGCCTTGGCTCCGCAGGAGATTTACAGGTGCGGCACCACTGGTAACGTTCACATGCTCCAATAAAATTTAAAAAATAAAAAATGCCGCCCATTGCGCATGTCAGGTTTACGCTCATTGTTGCCACCAAGCAACCATAAATCAGAACATCAAAAGTATTATAAAAGACTTTCACTTGCAAGTGAAGTCTTTGGATCCTTTTTATTGTTGTCCATTCTAGGGAGGACTAAAGATTTTTGAATTCTCAAAGAATCTTGTTTTGACTTTAGCAGGACAAAAGTACCGAGCTCTCTCGCATGTGCAATGGCGGCAACTTGTCAAAGGGCAATTTTCCCCATAGCTCACCACATGACGAGTTAATCCCGAGCAAGAAGTGAATGTGGTAAGTTGTTTATCACAGAAATGACACAATTTAGGGGGCAAAAGGGTAGACATTTCCAAATCCGTTAAAAGCGTGAAGAATTTTTAAGATTTGCACTTCCGGAACTTTGCAGGTGGATTAAAAAATCACTTCAATCTCTGGTTTTTCCTTTTCGGTAGATGAAACTACGCGTAGTTCACTGTCGGGTTGGGATCA
The DNA here is from genome assembly GCA_013235015.1 of Araneus ventricosus. Lineage (NCBI taxonomy): Eukaryota > Metazoa > Arthropoda > Arachnida > Araneae > Araneidae > Araneus > Araneus ventricosus. Next base: position 319,482 of record BGPR01000341.1, on the reverse strand, counting down.
CCTGGGTCAGTCGTCACCCATAATGGAGAGAATTAAAGCGATTAAATCGTCAAGTATGCACATTTCATGTTTCTGTTCCTTGCAACAATTTATGATTTCCACCCAGCTTTTATTTAAATTTCATTTTAACTTTTACTCTAATATGCAAAAGCATGAAAAGCAAATGAATCATCAGGGTAAGAAAATAAATCTACTATAAGAAACCACAACAGCCGACGTTCTACAAATTTTCATTTAAATCACAAATAATCGATTTTAACGAACAAGTGAATTTCACAAAACATATCTTTCATCAAGACACTTAAACGTAGCAGATTCGAGCAATCTGTTTATTATTGTACAATCTCAAAGTAATCAGCCAGAAGACAAGCAAAACTTATCAGTCAGAGGACATTTAGCATGATAAAAAATAACCTTTATGCACAAAGCTTAACGAACTTTTATAATATAATTTTATTTTTAAAATAGTTCATGAAATCACATTTACAAAAAGCAAATGATTTATCACTATAAGAAAATAAACCACGACAGGATATTTCTTTTTCATCTTTTCGTTTAAATTTTAAATAATCCATTTTAATCAATAAGTGAATTTTCCGAAACAGATCTTTTAGTGAATTATTTAGTATTGGCAGATTTTTTTGGTAGGCAATCTGGAAGTAATCAGCTAAAAGACAAACACAATCAATCAGTCAGTGGACATTTTACCCATTAATAAATTATTTTTAAACCCATAGCTTAATGAACTTTTATAATGAAGTTTGTTTTTAAAACAAGGTTCATGAAGCCGCATTTACAGAAAATAGAAGACGTGTTGTCCAATAGTTGATCTATTGCCCTCTCGTGGTTGAGAAATTAAAATTCTTGCAGCCCTATCCGTCTCAACAGCTCATTCAATTCTACAATTCGTTGTTTTGATAAAGAAACAAAATATTATTGTCTTGATAGCGAAATTAAATATTACTAAATTACAAAAGTTTATTGGTTTTATAACAGAATTAAATATTACATAATTAAAAAACTATTACAGTTTTGATAACTAAATGAAGCAATACTAAATTAAAAACTATTATTGTTTTGCTAGGAGAGTGAAATATTACAAAATTGTAAACTAATATTTTTTTATAAAAAAATGGAACATTGCTAAATATGTTTCAATTTGAAATTTTACAATATGAAATGTGTTATCATCTTGACGGTATAAATGCTTCGTCTCAAGCTTTTATGTAAAGGAATTGATTCTTTGAGCTTGTTTATGAAACATAACTATCCAAATAAAGCCAACAAGCAAAATAAAACTCACAAGGAAACAACAACATAAAGTAAAATAAAAACTGGCTATACGAAGATAAAAATCTTTTAAGTACGGCCTTTACAGTAATAAAAAGAAACATCACCAAAGAGTTGCAGAGTTCAATTCTTTTTAGTAAACCAATTAATTATCTGAAAAATTACAATAAAATTCTTGAAGTTGTTACCATCATCCGCAGTATATGTGCCAAAAGAAATATTTGGAACACTTCAAGATCTGCATCACCCAAATCCAATAATTCCAAATTGCTTGGACATGCGAACCAATAAGAACCTTTTCTTCACGTCGAATAAATGATAGTTATTATGAAGATTTAAAAAGTCTGTTTTTAAGTATTATGATTAGCCATTTCTGTCTTTTCTTTTCACATAGTGCTTGCCCAAACTTATTACCAATGAACCATGAAAATTGCTTCCTGGAGAAATAATAAGATATCCTGTATAATGTCTGCTCTATCCTTTTCTTTTATCATCTCTCCTATTCGTATCGTAAAGCCATAACCACTCTTGGACTTGGTCTATAAATTACAACTTTTATAGAGTGTGCTTAATGTTTAGACGTTGTTTCTTTTACTTCGTGTAACCGTTTAACCTTTCTCTATTCAGGCGGCCTGCTTTGAAGTCAGTTCACTTCACGTGGCGTGCACCATACATTATCAAGCAGTTTTCTGCGCCTATTAACAAGTTAATTTCCGTCGCCACTTCGGTCTAAAATCAATTCATCAGTCTTAATAAGTAGTTAAAGAATACTGGGGTTTGGATCTATTGTCTTCAAAGCTTGGAAAAGATCCAAGAGGTGAATGCCGTGGTTGAAACTAAAAATCATCCATGTCCTTTATTTCAGGTTTTCAAGCATAACTTGAATGGAGCTTTAAATATTTTTACCAGTTTTTCCTCTCGCTATGAAAAATTGATTATAAATTTCATTTATTACTTGTACATTGACAGCAGCTACTGGAAAATTGCTTTTGGCAATGAAAATACAATTCAATCTCAGTCTTAATATAACTCAAACCTTGGTAAGTGGATAAAGTTGGTATTGTTTGATTTCTTTCTTTTTTTTCGTTAATAAATGTCTAAAACTAATGATTACGAAGTACAAAAAAACATATAATTTTAACAGCAATGACTATAACATTTTAAATATTTTGTATTAGATAATTTTGTATTTTACATTTGCCCCATTTGGCCTAGAGAGGTAAATGAAGGATCCGTATGGCTTAAGCAACTGAAGAATTCGTAGCCCATACTCTGATATAATGCAATCGTTGTCAGGAAGACAAACTTGGTACATCTCATTTCTCTTCTTGTTAATAAAAACCTACAACGGAATGATTATAAAGTGTGATGAAATATACACTTTGCAAAGCATTATGCAGCAAAAACAGTTTGAATTATGGGATTTTGCAATTACCCTTATTTGTATTGAAGGAAATAATAAAATTTGCACTTCTTACACTAAGAGATGTTTTAACTACAATCTCGATTCATGTCACACATTCGTATGTAATACATTGGTATGCAAAGATAGCTGATATTTTAAATACTTTTTGAAAATACCTTCAATTTTGTCATTTTATAAAAGGTTATTTCAAAGTAAATAATTAAAAAGTGTGTTAAAATAAAGCTATGCCTTTTAAAAATAAATTTGTTGAATGTATTATTTTATTTTCGATGAGAAAACTCTATAAACTTAAATATACCTGAAGTTTAAAATTTCTCACAATAATATTATTAAGTCATATTTGAAGATAAAACATATATTTCTATATGAAAGATTGTTTGACATTTAGAATACAAACATTATCGAATTTAAGAAAATAGTTGATTGTGAGAGGGGTGCGCCTGCATTGTTTATGTATCTTAGCATTGTAGTTCGATGGTGAAAATTTTATTATACATATATTTTACAAATATATATATAATTATAGTATATATTAACTTTAATAGATGAGAAAATTACGATTCTAAAAAAGAAATGCATTGATTATTTTCATTATTTTTAATTATTATTTCATTTTGATTATTTTTGAACTTCAATTCTAGGCATAACTTTAAGATGTGCGTATGAGTTTAAGGTAATATGTCTATAGTAGGGCACTGAAAAATTTATTGCCGTCTTGATTACAAAACAGAAGTGATAATTGCGACTGCCTCTGTCATAAACATAACACCCAAAATGATAATTATGCAGGAACAAAGAACAAATCATTATCAAGGAGGTGATTAAAAACAAAGAAAAATTCTAATGTAGTCACGATTTCAAACTATAATGCCCAGTGTTTAAAACGCAAAGCAATTCTAATCAACAATTGTGTATAATGTTTAAGCTGACACCATAAAAATCCATCCATTAAATTCGACGTTGAACGTTTCCTAAGGGGGAACAGTTGTTGTTTCAGACGCGCTAGTAATACAACTGCAGTTTTAGCTCTATTAAAAGCGAGCATTTAAATCTGAATTAAGTTTCAGTGTTAGTAATTGCAACATAAAATGTAAATGGAGAAAATGCGTGACGATATTCAGAAATTCTTCACGGTTGAGTCTTTTTTCCATACAAGAATTAATTGTAGAAAAGCTATACTTGCTCTCGTTCGAACACGCGGAAAAATAACTTTAAAAAATGATGTTGATAATTTAGAATACCAAAAAAAAAGAGAGAAATGAAAGTAGAGTTAACCTAAGTTGAAATTACAGTGAAGCTGAATTTGCTTCCATATCTTAATGAAACTTGCAAGAAACGAAAGAAAGCTATAAGATACGTGTTCATAACAAATATCACGTTTTAAACTATTTGCATAACGTTTATATACAGAAAATAGAAAGAATTTTTAAGTGAATTATTTCAATGCAATTCATTCTGAAAGGATCATAAGGTATTTCTTTTACGGTCATTAATGTAAATAAATGATTTTTACAAATTATTACTATTATTATTATTGAAATGACGACACTAGATATAAATAAATAAGAATGACAAACTTCTGACCAAATATATAAAAATCAACGAAGTAATGCACTCAAATTAGTTACTGATACTACTTTTCCACTGGAACAAAAATACGTTCTCATATACGTAAAGAAAAAGGATTCAGAAAAAATTTTATGGATATAAACTGCCAACATTTAAGCATGGTCAATCTTCCTTGAAATTGGAAATTTTTTTAAAGTGATATTTGTTTTCAATAATTCCTTATTTGTTTCAAAGTTATAATCAATGATAATTTTTATAAAATTAGGATACACCGTAGTCAATCGATAAGGTAGACGGACGAAAAGCGCGAAAGTCGAATTTCAGTAAGTGGGGATGTGCTTTTGCATATAAGTACAAGCGAAATTTCATTCCGTGGAGGAAACGGTTAGGAGATCATCTGTGTGAAAGAAAAGTACATAATAAAGAATATAATTTTCACAAATATCAATACAAAATAGTACATATTAAAATAGAAGTGTTACACAAAACGGGGTTATTTCCATGGCTTCATGAAATCTATCCAAATCGTCTGACGATTCAACGACTTTTCTTTACCACAAAAAATTTCTTCATAGCAGGCTAATAATTTTTTAGGCTTTGTAGCTACAATGCGATCCTCATTCAAGCCTATTGTCTCCAAAATTTTTAACCCTTTTTTTAAAAGAACCGAGACCTCTTGTCAAGTTTATATTGTCACTTGCTTCTCTGGTGGTCTGGGTTTGAAATGTTGGACTTTTGCAATAGTGATTTCTTCATGTTCCAAACTCATCGACTTTCAGATCTTTGCTATACGAGTTCAACATCTCATTGACATCATTATTATATTCAACTAACAACTTCTGGGCCGGGTGGCCTATTGGTAAGGTCTCGGCTTCTGGATCGGAGAGATCCAAGTTCGAAACCCGATTTCGCTGAATATCCACAGTGAATGTTTCCTGCCGCTCGCTAAACCATGCATAGTGGCCAAACGTCCTCCCACTTAGGACTGTGCCGATTTTCGATGCATCGGAAAATATCGATGTTACGCAATCATCGCCGTTCCGATGTCTATATTGTCGTGTTTTTCGAAGCATCGGAAATTCCGATTTACCCGCGATGTGTACGATGTTTCCCGATGTATCGTAGACATCGATGTCCACACGCGCCGCGAAGAGCAATTGTTCCCGATCGCACATCGATGACCGCAAGCGCGCGGCATTTGCCCGATCATCGGTGATTACCGTGGCGTATCTTTCCCCATGTTTCTTCCATCGTGACTCATCAAGCAGAGACATACGTTGCGAAGTGCGGATCGTTGTGCTGACACGATGACTCCCGATGTGACCGCGAATGAAAATAACTCATCTCGAGAATTGAGGAAGCGAAGTGTTTTGTCTGTTGTAGAATCTCTCAGTCATCGAAACGTGCATTACTTCGTGTGGCCTCGTGCTTTCTTCTAATCGTGTAAATTCTCTGATGTTGTTTTAAGTACAAGGGTATAATTATCAATCTTGCCGTTCATCGTTTGTTTGGTTGAAGAGAAGATCGCATTAATTGCTTTTAATATACGATTTATTGTTGATAACTAGACAAATTTATAGTATTTTTTGACACTTTATTTGTTAGGTAACTAAGGATTTAATTTATTTTAAGCATACAAATGCCTTAATCATCCACTCAAAAGTGTAAGAATGCAAAATTAGCCAATAGTAAGTGCGAAACATTGATGTATCGAAATATCGCGATGTATCGAAATATCGCGATGTTAGAGTGGCGATACATCGCGATGCTAAAACTTTAACATCGCCCAGTCCTACTCCCACTGATGTTCAGCGAAAGCATGGTGAAGGGGGCGCAGGCTCAGGTGTCGTCATCCTCATCCGACCGCAGTTCAAAATCAAGAGGACCCCCCCCCCTAACAACCCTCGTGTTGCTTCAAAACCGGAATTTAAAATTAATTTAATTTAACTAAACAAATATCAACTTCCAGATATAATGGGAAGGTTGGTGACTTCATCAGTTTCTGGCTTCGTTTACAGCTATTTTTGTAAAAAAATTATACAAACTTTCTTATTATTTCTAGATTTTGCATTTGTGTTATCTTCCAACATGGTAAATATTCGAAATGGGAGGGAAAATAAAGGAATACTGTTACTTCGAATTCGCGTACGTCGCAGTGATACTATATTTAATAAGACCATGCATATTTACATTTATATTGACTGTTCGGCTAGGTTCTTGCCGTGTGTAATTGGACTCGCGAGTGTTGATTCGTAGTAATACGAGCAAGTTGAACTTACAAATTATATTTATTTACAAGGTTTTAAAGGGGATGGGATTCTTTGTTCCCTTATAAGGGAATTAACATTATTTAATATCAACAATAGCCCTTTAACAACAAATAGCAACAAATAACAACTAATAGCCCTTTTTGACGAAGAGGCCAGAATCTGAAAACTGAATGGCGAGCACTCCATCTGAACCGTGAGTATTCGTTCTTCTGCTTTTCTGTGGAGCCTATTTACTTCTCATAGGTGGTGACGTATAGCAGGGATGCAGATGGCAGCGTCCTATCTCCAACATTGACAGAGAGACATTTGGCCCTACCAACTGATTCCAACACATTCAACGAACGCACATTGAACTATTTCATAAGAAAATACAAATAACAATTGAAGACCTTATTCGTCCTTTCCTGACAGACGACTCTTTAGATCATCTTTTTGACACAAAAGCATTTATTTAAATATATATATATATATATATATATATTCATTCTCAACACTGCGAAAAATGTCTTTTACACAATGTATTGTTATTTTTATCAATGAGGTATATGAAATTATATAAATACAGAAAATTTTAACACTCATTTGAATCACTCTCACTCACTCAAACTCACTCCCTTGAATAATGAAGGAGCATAAAAGTGTGGACAGTGACGTAATGAAGAACACTAAATTAGGAATACAAAGCATTGCAGTACATTAGATTCAATTAGAATTTAAATAGAACACAAAATAATTTTGGAAATTTATGACATGATCAACTAAAAGAACATACTTCATTGGCTCAAATAACAATTGAGTGTTGTGCAATATATTTCAACAAAAGGTTGGTCCAAAAAAGACAGAGACAGAATTTTTTCCAGGGCAGGCTTGCCTGGTACTTCCTAAAACTTTTCAGATCAAAAGTTTTTTCCAAAAGCGTTCTACTTTGTCCAAGTCGTTTTCAGTGAATTTATTAATAATCACAAAATTTAAATGTAATTAATAAATTATTTTAATAATTACATTTAAATAATAAATTCGCTGAGTATTTAAATGTAATTATTAAAATAATTTTCATTGAAAATTTTTCCAAGGAGGATAAAAATTTAATATGCCGATTTTTTTAAATAAAATAAACTGAATATATATATATAAATTAACTGTTTAACCAATGATAAAAATCTGATGCGTATATACACAATTATGATCAAATTACTGCAGAAGCACACAAGTTGTTTACAGTGTCACAGCACAATTTAAAGACTATTATATAGAGCTCCGCAGTATGCGCGTGTCCAGAGCGACCTTGCCATACCTTGTTTTATAGGTTATTTGACGTTACACATTACCAGACCTTTCATTATTATCAAGAACAAATTGAGTCATAAATGTCGAGTCCACCTCGACATAGGACTTGGCGGTAACAAAAATGATGTTGAGTCCATCTGGACTTGGGACTGCACAGGATTAAATACGCTATAAAAAGCATATTGTTGAGTTTCTTTAACCATAAAATTCCAAAAAGACACAAAACTCCGAATACAACATACTTCAAAATCGATTTAATAAATTATCTTCATTTTTTCGCTAGAAACTCTTGTGAAGAATAAACCTCGCTCTTATATGCCTTTATAACGTATATAAGTGAGACTTATTACAGACGTATATAAGATAGACGTATTACAGACATATATCAGAGAGACATATTACAGACTTATATCAGAGAGACGTATTACATGCGTATATAAGAGAGACGACTTAATATGTAACTAAAAACTTAAAGGTCACTTGTATATGAAATGTCAATTTGTGGAACATGGCAAAAAAACTTGCCTTCGCACCATCAAATCAAACTCAACCAACCGTCAATAATGTCATTCTTATCCCCTGTTTTATTAAATATGCTGAAATGAGCATGTCTTCCTTGTCGAACGTTGAACTACTCTGTCTGGAAAATCATAAAACACTTAAGCCAAAATATAATCAAGGAGCAATGGAAGCATCAATCATCCACATGACTCTGCCATTACATTAATCATTTATTTGCTATCTGATGACAATCTAAATACAAGAAATATGCATCCCCACCCTAACTTGAATGAGCTCCGATCCCAAAGTGTTACATGTGCCGCCTTTTCTTTACACACTAAATCATTTGTCTTAGATGTTAAGTCATACTTAATTTATTTCACTATCTGAAATCGATGGTCCTACAGCTCCATTTGCCATTTCCAAGGATTAAAGGAGCTGTGATTGATGGAAATATTTGTTTTATTGACTAAGTATAATTAAAAACGTCTAGGTGTTCAGTGACATCATCTTTCCTTATTTGCTTCGTAATGTCTAGCAAACATGAACGAAGTATCAAAAGTTGAATAATTTATTTTCGAAGAAAAATTGTTCCGTCATCAATCAGTAAACTAGTTCAGAAATATACTTTCTGAGAATTTTCAAATTTATTATGAGCTACATCAAAGATGTAAGGCTTTTTCTTACAAATATTTTTAACAACTGTGACATTTTTTTATCCTAAGGCTAATCAGTTTAAAAATATTGTCTTTGTAATATTTTTTATGGTGCTTTATTAGGTTGATCAATTTTTAATACTATTTAGAAGTAATTTTTAAAATGTTCTGTACACAGGAAAATCCATTGTCATTTCTCTTCAGTTCGAACAGTATTTCATTATCCGTACATTAGCAGCAACATTATCAAAACGTTTTTAAATGTAATATTTATAAACATTTTGAACTTTTTGAAACCAAAAAAGATGAAAGTCAAAACTTCAATGGCGTACATTATTGTCACTGAAACAAGGAGATATAATAAGTTACTGGTGTTATTGCGGTAATTTGAAATTCATGGTCTGCATAAAAGTATTACACCTGCTAGATGTCTTTATGCTTTTAATAACTTAAGTATAGACCAAAATTGAAATTATTTTATTTTGTTTATAACTTCTAGTATTTTTATTTAAAAGTTCTTTGGTTTTATCATGGTTCTTGAAAATTTTATGGCTCTTGCTTTAATGGTGAAATCTTTGAAAGTTTTCCGTTTAGCTCAATAGATTGCATACCACAAATTTGTATCAGCCCTCCGTAGTAGAATCAACTGCAATGATCGACATTTACAGCCTTTTCGAAAGGCATATATTTATATACGTGCCAAAAGCAAACTAATGATGCCTTCGATGAAAGAATAGGAAAAATGCTAATAATTACACAACGTTATCAGATTAAAAATAATCGCCAATCGAAAACACATCAATATCATTCATATAATAACCAACCAAACCATCTGCCAACGTTGTTTGATGCAAACACATCTTCAGACAAAAGACTCCGGCAAAAAGAAAATCCCTTTTTGTTTCCAAACAGCTAAGAAATAGTTTCGAATCTTTGACACCTGATTCTAATTACCATGAAATGACGGAATACTTTTATTACAACCATCACCATTTAACTGCTTGGAAAAAAGAAAAGATTTATCTTTATGTAGTATCGTAAGCATGAACAACACAATTACGATATACAAACGAAGAGGGTTTCACAAACAGCCATTTTCCACAGAGCCACACAAAGGATCAGGAGCTCTGTAACAGCTTTGAGTCACGCATTTGCTTGCTTGTATATAATTTCTTCTCAATGGAACGGGTCCAGTTTTTTTATACATCTTTTTTTCACTCATTTGTAAATCCTCACGTAATACATTCGAGCCTGAAACGAGGCGGTTATCTTCTTCATTTAAATAAAACATTTAAAAAGACATGATATAGGTGTTGTCATTTGTAGAAGGTTTCCGCATATGATAATTTTATAAATACCTCCATTCTATGAAAACACGGGAGGTACTGATTCTCGGAAAATTTTGATATTTTAACACAAAAAGAATTTGAATTGAGTAAAGAAAGTACGCAATTTATTTTTAAGCATTACCTTAAGTATGTGATGTAAATCACTTACAAAAATTGTTCAGTCAGTCCTCACGCGTTAAATATGAATTTATCATTAGAAGAAGGCATTGTCTCCAATGTTCATTAGATAGGTATTTTTGACTTCGGACCGAAATGCTTAAAATGAAATGGAAATGTTTAAATTCATTCCGCTATATCGATAGGGTTATAAGATGTGGATCAGTACTGTACCATAATTTGGTGAGGAACGCTGTTTGCATTGTAGCTTTAGATTCCTCTCAATATCTCATCTCTGTGGATTGACTATAATCATTAAAATCGAAGTGATCTCAAAACATTAGTTTCATTTGCTCAGTCTTAAAGAAGTAGCAAACACCTTTTTTAAGAAATCTTCCATTTTTACATAGGATATATACACTTTGACACGATATGCCCGGAATTTTTTATGCGTTATCGCATGTATTGTTCATAACGGTGATCTTGAACAACGCTTTACATTATTAGTCAAATTGAACAATGATTGTTTTAAATGTGCCATCTCAGCAATAATTTATTTATTATATATATATATATATATATATATATAAGGAAAGTATATATGTGTGTGTGTTTGTTCGTTTTTTGTTTCTTTATGCATGCCCACAACGCTGGACTTATGGCGACCAAATTTGGCACAGTAATGGATTAGCACAAGAGGAAGCTAACGCCGTAAAAATTATTCTAAAATTCGATATAGATTTTTATTTATTTAATTAAATAACGAAAATTAAGCTATTTTTAGAAGTTTTTCGCCAATAACTTCTGAAATAGTTATGGTACGAAAATTAATTTTACATCAGCTTAAAGAGCAAACAATTATCTTTTTAATTGTTATACAATTTTTTCTCTAACTGTAATTTACGTTTCAAAATCCATTTTAAACGCAATTTATAACAATGTTTTCTATTGTTATAAAATCAAATTTATTGTTTCATCAAATCCTTTATTCACGTGTTTTTACCGCTGTTAAATTTATGATAAGAAAATACAGCTTTCTTTGGTCGTTGACTTCAATGTAGATTTCTGACTTCCGCTGTTATTTCGTAGCATGCACTTAACTTCCGTTTTTATTTCGTAGCTTTTAATATGCCCTCAAATATCCAGTCACGTTAGTTTAGTTACTACGCGATGTTTCGTTTAAATTTTACAGATTTTTGAATGATCCTAACTGCATTTATGCCAGTTTTTAAAGCAAATTATGATTAGGGGGCGTAAAAATAATACAGGCCCCATGGGGCCATTTGCGCTTGCTAAACAAATGACGAATGGGATAAAAAAAATCATATTCCCTGCGCGCCACTTACCCACACTGAGCCACTGACCATGTTGAGAAAACGTTAATATGTTTGTGTCACTTTGTAAAGTCAAATACAATAAGGAGTCGAAAAATACCATGTCCCGAGCGCCGTTCACGCAAGTTAAGACTCTTATGATAAAGGGGGAGGAGAAAAAAAATCATAGTATGACCCGAGCGCCACTTACTCTCGGTGCGCCACTATCAGTATGTAAAGTCATTAAAGGTTAACCGAGTCCCGTTCCTACCGAAGGGAGAGGGCCTAGGGAGAAATAGAAGGAATGGCACTTTCGGTCAGGCACACAAACACCAAAAAAAGATAATTGGGAGCCATAAAAAGCATGATATGAAGTATTTCTGCTGTCTCCGTAGCAATGGTGGGGATCGGAAGATGGATTTCCAAGGGTTGTCAGACTCGTGTGAAATGGTTCAAAGTACAGAGACAAAAAGAAGAGGTTAGTTTAGCTGCTGGCCAAGGAGTCAGAGACACAGGAGAGAGCAACAGAAAATCAACCAAAGACGCTACTGTGAAAAACTGTTTACTTAATTTTAAAAAGTTATAAGTAATTAGACTTGAAAATATTTCTACCTCGAGAAACGCCGGTTATATAAGCTAGTATCAATATGAATTTGAATTATCATTACCTGTTTTAATTTCAGAATAAAAGTCACTTTATAAAATCACGATTTTATTTACGTATTTTTTATTTTATATTATTTTTTTTCCTTGTAACGTTTCCATGAAAATTATGAAGATTTCAACTTTTGATTTTTCATCAAATATTTTCACTCGGCCGCAAGACAATCTTTGCTTTTCTCAATTACGAATAAATTTCCTGTTAACTCAGAGGCTACTTTTGCCTGTCGTTTTTCAGGGCATTTTCTTCTTATTTCTCCATAAGTGTAGCCTTGTTCTCATAATAGTGATATACTCAGTCTATTCTTTCTGTCACTTTTGAAATTTAAGTCACTAATCAAAAGAATACTTAAAATACCAAAAAAACTGAACAATAATTACATAACGCATATATTACTATTTTAAAACAGTTCCGGAACTTATTTATAACGGAAGAATGAGTACAGATAGAACCTGTGCATTTGGTAATTTCTTCGAGGTAACTATTATGTTCTGGCTGGTTGAGGTTTACAGGCGCAAAACCAAATTTGGCCATACCACGTCACACGTATGGTTATTAACTATTCTGTGCAACTAGGTATTTTTACCATCGTTTATACAAAAATGTAAATACGGCTTTCAAGCCTCCTTTGGCCACATTGTCCAGTGATTACGTCGCTTCTCGTTGTTTTTCTTCGGAACTTGAGAATCATTTCCCCACAAGAAAATTTTTCATCCGAAGAAAAAATGACATGGGGCAAGATCAGGAGAATAACCTGGTTGAGGAAATACTTGAATATGATGTTTTCACAGGAGATTTAACACCTGGAGGGACCTGTGAGCCGATCGTGATGCAGCACCCACGACTTAGCTTTCCAAAGATATGATCGCCTGCGTCTCACCGAATCAAGCAGACGTTTAAAAAATTTAAAGCATTCTTCTTTAGTGACTGTACGACAATGCTGAAGGTCGTACCTTGTGTGCAATTGCTAGTGTGCAACCCCCTTGCAACCGAAGAACATTGGTCATCTTTTCCTCGCGACGTGAAGTTTTTAATGAAGTAACCATGAGCAACGTGCATGCTCTGTATGCATTTGTACTGCATGAAACTGGTTCTGACTAGTTAGTCACATGATACTCTTCGTTTCTCTAGAAGAAAATGCCACCATTCATTTACATTTAGAAAATATTCTAAAATATTCCGTAACATTCAAAACAACTTCCAAATTCATCAGTAGACGGTAAAATTAAGCCAACATATTACCGTTTTTCAAGCTGAGATCGAATAAATAAAAGATAATATAAATTGGGCTAATTCTAAGGAAATATAAACATTCATCTGGAGTGACAGTGAGTGGGCGCTCAGAGCAATTTCTTCCTTCGAAAGTTCTAGTCCACTAGTTCAAGAAGCACAACAAGCACTCCTTCAGAACCCATCAATGCAACTAAACTGGATTAAGGCGCTTATTGGTTTCCTCGGTAACGAGGCAGCAGACAATTTTGCCAAACAAGCTACTAAAGAAGGGACTCACCTCCGTCTTCAGGCCCCGAAATGTCATCTGAAAAAGTTCTTAGGAACCTCTCTCTCTCTCAATAAATGACAACAAGACGGGGATTCAAAAGACACTGGGAGAGCTATCTTTAATATACTCCCTAAAGTCTCTCTCTCTCTAACCCAAGCCTCATGGTCAAGAGAATCCATCCTTTTCGCTACGGGCCATGGTTCTTTTCCCAGCTATCTCTATAAATTCCTACTTCATAATTCAGATATCCGTGCATGTGGGGAAAAGGGAGACCCTCTCCACTGCACTTCATCTTGTCATTTTACCAAACAAAGTGCAGAAAAATCTCTACTTCGATGGAAAAACTTACTTTAAAATAAACTATCAAGAATAAAAATAGCTAAACTAATATATTTCCTCATTGATAATGAGGACCTCATCAAACAACAACCGGACGCAACCAGTTCATCCGACTGTGACCCAGACTTCTCGCCTTCACCAAGACTTCAGACTGATGGACCCCGAACCTCTAGAGATTCAATACCAAAGACCCTAATCAGACCTCCTGCAAGTTTTTAAAAGCAATGAACTTTTGGGGCCTGTCTTACAATTGTTTCTGCTGTTTCGGTTTTTTAGTTAGTGTTAGCTTTTTTTTTAAAAATGTTTTATGTATTTCTAATATTACTACTAGCATCCATTCAAGAATTACAAATTAGTTTTGTATTCAGATGATCAGTGCCTCGTATATTTGTGAGAGGCCGTCTGTAAAACGAAATCTTATGTCTATGTAACTGCTGTACTCAATGTATGTTTTTTTAGATAAGATTCTACTACACACACCCACCCTAACTGCAAACCGAAGATCCTTACCTCTGGAATCAGGGGTGTGTCGTAGAGTAAAGTAAAGTACAACAGCGATTTTCTCAGTTTCAATGGAATTCATCAGTAGCTGAAACAATCGAAAACAACAGAACATAGTATTGATTCTCTAAACACTCATGCTTATGACACGTCGCATCTCTGAGAGTTTAATAGTGGGTCGCGTGGCGTCTGAGAGACACCACTTTGACTAGGAAAACGAGAAGGAAAAGGAACCATTCCCTAGGATAGACTCCCCTTTTCCCCGAAGACAGACCTTTATCAACTATTCTTAGCAACGGAATGCAATTCGCGTGTCATCTGTCAGACGCCTGCAATCTCTCGAAGGTAAAATGAAGAAAAGATGCTTCAAATCAGCCTAAAAAAATTATTTTGCCCCTCACTAGTTATTCAGATAAAGCTTTTAATAGGATACATATAAATAAGTATTTTCATTGCATTTATTTTAATTAAATTCCATTTCCAGTGATAAAACATTTCATAGCATTACAATAAAAGCAAGGGCGATACGAGCCATAAACCTCAAAAATGCATTTTTTTAAAAAAGTCTCCACAGTTTTACCGGTAGTGTATATACAGCACAGCTCACTGAGAAAGTTATCAGCATCGTTATCTAAACAGCATTGTGTGAAATGTTTCTTTATACTCCAGATCACATTAGTCTTTGTAAATGGCAATAAGACTGCACATCTAATTCATGAAAACAGTGGGTCTTTTTCACAATTGAATATAAAAACACTTTCGAATGCATTTACATTACTTTCAAAACTCATTAGTTCTTCCTTCACACCAAAAGCCCAAACAATGGATGCTACGTGTCCATTAGGCTTTAATTATTTCTGTGAAACTTATATTTCAGACGTGCGCAACGAACGAATTGATCTTTAGGCTTGTTTCCGCTTTTGAAGATTTGCTTTGGGAGATGACAAGATTTAGTTCACTGTTTGAAGTTACGCAACGGTTAATTTTAAGGAAGCAAAGTCTCCTTTTTTGTGTGTTATTTCAATCATTGCATAAGTGAAAGTACACTTAACTATTTTAACACATTTTTTATGAAAGATAGCTACTTATAATAAGTTTCAAAATACAACGATTTATTATTGTCTAATTGGAGGCATCTTATATCTTAGCCTTAACCTCGTACACATAAGCAATGCGGTACGTTTTGTATTTTGCTTCGTAGTAATGGAATGAAGTGGATCCAATATGCATTTTGGAACTTTTCTCATCGACTGACAGTGTCGAAAATTAAATTTCCATCTTCAGTGTTCACGAGTTACATATGCACGGTCAGACAGGCAAGCGACTGTCTATCCTTTGACGGATTTTGCAAAAAATTAGAAAAATATATAGGATTTTGGCATAAAGATCCCATACTAAAATTCACCCAAATAGCCTGTTACAATTTTGAGTTTTGACCTTTATATATGCGCGAATTGACAAATCGACAGACAATCAACCCGTTTTGATATAGATCTATATTTCCAGTAATAAAACCATACGCCAAATTTAATTTATCTAGGTTTTTGCGTTACTGAATTATTGTGGTCTTATACACACGCATGGATAAGCAAGCAGACTTTCTCTAGATGGATTTCATCCAACATTTGACAGCTATCTACAATTTTAGTGCAAGGATTGCATTCCAAGTTCCATCCGTACAGCTCTTTGCGTTTCTGTATTCACAGACGGACAGACATAATTCCAAAACTGTCTTTTTCTAATTTGGGGAGATATAAAACATAGCAATTCTTCAAATTCTAGTTATCGAATTTTTGACGATCAATATACCTTCTCTTGTATACGAGAACACAAAAAGATAAAACTATACCTTGCACTGACTTCTGTAGATTTAGAGAAATAAAGTATAATTATTTTTCAAAGCCAGATTAATTCAGAGAGTCTGAAGTCATCTCGCCTTTCCAAATCAAAACTTTTCAAAAGTTTTCAGAAATATAATGAATTTAATAACGTTCTTGAATATCATATTTGCAATTAGTCTGGGCCTGACGACGATTGTGTTGTTTCAGAAATTCAGACTATACTTGATTGGGCATGCTATGATCGTAAAGTTGATGAATGTACCAGTAGTTTCATAGCCATTGGAAGGCTTTTATCTGCAAATGAAACGAATATTTTAAAACTTAGACAGTGAAGGTGGAACAGTGGAATATGGAACTGTGTTTTCTTGGAAAATAGGGGAGAAATTCGTGAACCGCATCATAAGATGGTGGTATGTTTGCCTTGCCATGCGGTTCACTGACATGTCTTGTATGTTTCTGGTTTAAAAAAAGCTTGAAGTTTTAGAACAGGAAATATACAAAATACAAGACATAAATGTCACGAAGCAAAAAAAGTAATTCCTTTGTTCTGTTCATTTTCATATTCGAACCTGGCTTTATATTTTCGCGGTTCGTGTGACTTTTTCCAATGGCCCTCACAAAATAATGATGAATCAGATTTCTACTGGACTTGAGCATTTTCATCAGCGAAATTCATCTTAATAACGGTTTCCCAGTTTTCTTGTTTTAAACACTTCTTGTTTTCTTCCTATTGTGTAGATTTTAGATAAGTAGTTTTCCACAACTACTGAATTATAGGAAAAACCTTCGCAAAGAAACTTTGACACAAACGCCTACAAGCCTGATATCACCAAACACATTTACATTTTATTCCATGTTCGCAAACATAATTGATATGACAATATCTTTCGCGTGTAACCTCTCGCGTGATCCCTTGTCAAACGTGAAACCATGATCACCTCACGTGACCTTTCGTCACCACTCAGATTACTCATGTATAAACATACTAGTATATACCCCAAATCCTTTATTTATGTGAATATTGTACCTGTGGCACACCGCACCACCCCCTTGCTGTGCGGTTCACTGATTTCTCCCCCTTTTTCCATACAAACACAACTGTCACGCGTTATCAACTTATTACTTAGGTTTGGCAGATGTTTTCATCTTGGCGATGCAATTACTCGCCAAAACACTTTATGAAATGCCGAGTTTAAAACATTTAGTACTCATCAACTTATTGTACTATTTAAAAAGTCTATCGTTTATATCGTATGGCACTGGTATATAGAACGAGAAAATATGCGAAAATTAATTTTAAAAAAATAACTTTGAAATTAGAGAAGAAAGTTTCATAGCGAACACAATATAATGTGTATCTGGCCTGTATTATAGAATTAATACTGACCGGCTGACTGACCGGAACTCTTTATTAAATCCACACCAATTCATGACTAAGTATTCAATTTCTTGGACGTTATATATCCGAGCATAGCACGTCTTTGATTGCCGATTTTTAACTCCCCTTCATATTCTGAATCCAATACAAATGATTCTTTACTTTAACTCTCTCGCATCTTAAGCATTTTTCGTAAAACAATCTACCGATCTGCAATCAATTTTACCGACTTTTTGGAAAAAATTGTAGTATTGGATTACATTCTTGAAATTAATAAAGGCCCATTCACACTGAAGTAAATACAAGAAATTTTAGTAGATTGGCAGTTAGCTTCTACATTTAAACATGACTGGGACATATGTATTCCAAGAGTCTCCAAAAAATTAGTATAAAAATTCTTGCGTTTGATTTTACAGATGCCATTTTCTTAACACTATAAATCTTGAAAAAGAATATTTCACAAAGTAATAAGAATAATATTCTCTGAAGTAATTAAGCACTTAATTTGAAAAAGTCTGAAAATGTGTAAATAATAATGGAAGCATAAGTATGTAATCTTTGAAATTAAATGTTAAACAATGAGTAAAATTATTACTGTTGGAAAAACTTTTTGACTGATAAAACTGTTTTGAGTTGTTTGATGTAATTAGTGGTAAACCTGAGATCATATTTTATATGCCTTTTCCAGGGTTTCTAATAATAAGGTTATTAGAAATCCTGTAAATAATTAAATTAATAATAAAATTATCAGGAACCCGGGGGCTTGGCCCGTCTCCGGTGGTGGGCCGTCTGTCCAAAGATAAGGAAAAGTATATATATATTTTATTTTCAATCGGAAATGTTGGGAGTAGACTTTTGCACTGAAGCATACTGCTACAATGCATTCCCGGTTATCTGGATTAATCACCGGGAGGGATCGCACGGACAATAGAAAAACACGGATAATCCGAAAACTCCTTTTTATTAAAGAAACAATCAACATCAGTACACAAATATAAAAATTACTTACATTTGTGCTGTATAACAGCATACTAGGAATTTTCCTTTTAACATTTACTGCTTTAAAAAATTTGTGATGTGTATTTGCTTCTGCTGTTTGTTCATCTCTTGTTGTATATCGACACATATTTTACGAACCACAGTAATGTCACCGTAATCAAATCCTCTTTGCCCCATATAATCTAACAAATTTTTCACAGATTGTGGAGCAGCAGAATGAGAAATTGTATTTCCCTCATTTAGTACATCTTCTGCATCAGTACTAGCTGATTCTTCATTGTCAAGTTTTTGAAGGATTTCTGATTTTTGTTTAACATTTAAAACGTTTCGTTTTCGTTTCACACCACTCATTTTCACCAGAGAAACATTTCACGCTAATAACTGACGATAAACAAGACGCAAAAACTAAAGGAACACTTGCGGAAGTGAAAGAAGACGAAGAAGTTAAAGAATGACGTGTCAGGAAGAAGAGTGTTCGTACGAGAATGAGCTAGCAGGAAGTGGATGATTCATTTTTCTGAAAATTAGGGGTTGAATCGGTAGAGATTGCACGTGGAGAAAGGGAAAAAATATATTCTTTAGCCTCCGCCGTTAAGGCTCACTAGTTTCACGGAATGAATCTCTCGATCGAACATCAGCGTTTTCACGCTTATCATGCATCGATTTTACATGCATGATAAGCGTGAAAATTTTTTCTTAAAAGTTTTTTCGTGAGTCCGGAATGAGCACGGATAATCCGCGCATGGATAATAAAGAGTATACTGTATTTATATGAACTATAATATTTATTGTTTTAATAGCATATTAAATTTTCGTTAACCGATCACACTGTGACCGAGATATCGTATGGAATAATTGAGAAGTGATTTCTGCATGGCCCGACAAGGCAGAACAAAAGAAAAAACAGTCCCACGATTTTTAGGATGGTTGCGACAATTTTCACTAATGTAACCGGTGTAATACGTTTATCAATTCTTCTTTTTCGTAGCATCGAACACCACTATCAGCCCCGAATCATGGAGCTGCAAACTGCATGGAAAAATGTAACTAAATGAAACATTCAACCCTTTCACTGCACTCAAATTTGATAACTCCCCTTGTAAATTTTTATATTATACTCGGATTGTAATCCTCAATGTGTTCTTATTTTATTCTTCTTTGTTCATGTATAATTATGTTCCCTTTCAAGTGTATTTATATCCTAATGTTGTAATTTTTTTCAATAAAGTTTCACACATACTCATCCAACCAACAGGGTGCCGTTTTGGCGCCGAGTTCGGGGGTATGCTGTGGTGTTATGCATGGCCCGACAGAAGCGGGTTAAAATTAAATAGAAAAGTACATTTCTTTAACTTTTTAATTACATTTAAAAAGATACTTTTTTATTCCAAAATATTTTCCTTTTTTTATTTTTCTACTTATATTCGAAACAAAGTTAGAACTACCAAATATCATATTCTAATGAAAGAAAGGCATTGAAAGTGTTAACTTAAAAGTTGTTTCATAAAAGTATTATCATCAAGATTGATTTGTGCACATGAGTACCAGTGCTAGGCACTTCCGCTCAGATAAAATTATTATCTTTTCAGCTTTTTTTGTAAAAAAAATTATGCATCTTCAAGTTATCCGAAAATCATTCAATAAAATTTCCACTTAATATCATACATCCCTGAGTGAAATTGTATATGCATTTCGATTAGTATAATCAATTTTCAATTGATTACATTTCAAAAAGTGAAAGAAATTAAAATACATCGAAGTCAATTCTGGCTGGTCATGACTCTTGTGAACGAAAATACTTGGCATAACTTTTGAGACAGAGATTTATTCCAAGAACTTCCTTGTGATGGAAATACTTGGAATAAATCCCTTTCTCTCAATTATGAAAATACTGCATATGCATGACCATGTTTAATCTGCTTAATAAATTTCCATTACATCTGAAATAAAAGATGACAGTTAAATCCACGATTTGTACATTTTTATTCTGAAATCACTCCTCGGATTTTTTTGAGAACGAATTAATAAATTCGTTTTAAAAAATCTTATAACCTAATTCGATGCAAATTAAATTTAGAAATCTCCGATTTCACCAAAAAGGCGATAAACAAAGGATTGTGGCTGCTTATAGTAACATATTTCTACATGGTATGAGTAATCATCGTGACGCTTACCATATGTTTCAATTTTTATTGCGGCTCACGATGGTATCTGCTCGTTAACTAAACTATACGCACGAAACTGGTCGCGCTGGCCATTTTCTGGTCATGTTGACAGTCGGAACAACAGATGCTCGCTTGAATTAC
This sequence comes from Araneus ventricosus, assembly GCA_013235015.1. Classification (NCBI taxonomy): domain Eukaryota; kingdom Metazoa; phylum Arthropoda; class Arachnida; order Araneae; family Araneidae; genus Araneus; species Araneus ventricosus. Next base: position 298,199 of record BGPR01000341.1, on the reverse strand, counting down.
TGTTTGGAACGGTGATGATTGACAGATGGAAAACATTAATCAGCTTTCTTTTTTTTGTTTATTGAACACGGGATAGAATCTGATATACAAATACAATTATCAGTTGCTTTTCCTTTTTTTTATATTTGGGATTTCTAAATTTAGTTAAAAATTAATTTAATATTTATAGTTTGAATACGAGAAAAGCATACAAAGTAATATTATAATTAAATTTTGTAATTAAACTATATCGGAAAACTTAAAGCGAACTTTGTCGCTAATTAAGCTGTGCTTAAGCTAAGTTATAAAATTTTTGATCAATTTTCAACATTTTTAAAGTGCAGACTGGTAAAAAATCTAAGCAAAATTTTAATGATTTACCGATTGTAAATTACTTCCAAATTTTTTCTTAGAATATAAAATTTATAAAATATAATTTTTGAAAAAAAGACCAAAAAGAATATGAAAATTTTTTGACCAGAAATGCAGTTCTTTCAATCATCTATCTCAATATGAACTTCTTTACGATCTTTTTTAATCATTTATTTTATTATTTTTAAATAATTTGGAAAGGAAGTTCTCTGTTCAGAAACATGCTTCACAGGCTTGGAAGTTCTCCAAAATTTATTTTATGGATAAATTTAATTTATTTTGTATTCTTATCTTCAAAATGAAATCTAGATTCTTGGTATCAGGAATTACAGAAAGATGGAGAGAAGATATGGAGATAATTAGAATAAATTTTTCTCAGTTTTGTTCCTACATGTCGAGAGAAGATATGTAAATGATTAGAATAAGTTTAATCTATTCTGCATATACTTAGAGACATGTATTTTCAAGTTCTCATTATTTCTAATTTGCCCAAGTAATTCTTTATTCGTAACAGAAGTGGTTAAAAAATGGTAATGTTTTCAGTTATTTCAAATCTTATATATCTGATGATGTTACCATTTATTGATGGTACCGAACTGGCTGCTGAGGTATCTCGGTAAATCATCAATTATAATAATTTTTGAAATTTTTTTACCAGAACTATTAAATTGATTGTGCAGTTTTCTTATGCCATAATTTCCGTTATTTCTTTCTAGTTTCTGTTCTGCTAGTTTTTTCTTTTTTATTTCCCACCCATGGAGTCGGCGGGAATAAAAAACAGACCTAGCGACCAATTCTCAAATGGTTGTTTCCTTCGTGAATGTTGTGCCATCTAGGCATGGGAAAAACCTACCGGTTTTTTTGTTTCGATTACCGGTTTTTTCGGTTATTTTTTTTGCCTCGGTTTAAACCTGCTATTATTTTTAATCCAAAAACCGGGGGAAAAACCGGGTCGGAAGATAGGCTCGATTTTAGGTTCGACTAGTTGGCGGATTACTAAAAGAGTCTTTATGAACAATAAATATTGGCCAATGGATAGATTTCCTGCAAAAACAATACTAACAAAAAATTTTGTCTGCAAACGGCGTCTGTTTTTTCGTCGCCAAGAAATATTTGTCTTTAGTCGGAAGAACTGTGGCGCCCGAAAGATTAGTATCTACGTTGAATGATGTTGTTTCCGATCAGAGGTGTCTATTGAAGGATCAACACATTGCTGAATGAGTCTTTATGAGCATATTAGATGATAAATATTGGCCAATGAATTAATTTCTTGTGAAAACTATGTTAATTTTTGTCTATAATACTTACTTAATGCAATAATTACTCATTTATTATTATTACATATTGTATTAATTACTTATTTATAATCATTACTTTTTACATTAATTAATTATTGCATTAATACTTACTTATTGTATATTATTAATAATAATAAATTATGTCCACAAACGTTGCTTTTTTTAAAAAATAAACCCGAAAACCGTTTCCCCTCCCCCCCAAAACCGGTTATTTTGAGCGGTTTTAACCGCCAGGTTAAACTGGAAGTGAAAAAATCGGTTTAACTGAAAACCGGTTTTTTTGCAATAACCGCCATCCCTAGTGCCATCTGCCTCCCATGAAACGCCAACTGCCGCACGAAGAAGTTTTAGACCCTGCAATGCTATGTGATTTCGATTCTTCTCTATTCTACCTAACCCTCCATAAATTTCGTCGGTGTGGTACTGATTCACCTTTATTTAAACATTTCATTGTGGCTAAATTGGCAGAAAACCAGAAATTTTAAGTAATTAGTTTATGAACAGAGCAATTCACTTCCCTTTTAATGCATTAGGTTGCATTACAGTTTGTATAGAGCATTTGATACATACATGAACCCCTTCGAGATTGACGGGACATCTAAGTACATACAAATCAAAGCAGTTTTTAAAAATTCAATTTTTAAAGAGTTAAAATAAGCCTCTGAGTTTTTATTTGACTCCTCACTATGAAATTCATTAGTAATTAATCAAAACTGCTATGTCTCAATCGGAACCCCTTTTTCTTCCCTTTTACCTCAAAGTAAGAATATGACAGTCCATCCCACTATTATGCAATCTTCTATCCTCTCCTTGGAAGTCATCAATAAGGAAGGTCCAGACAATTGATTGATACTTAACCTTTGGAACACGCAGCTAGATTTAACTTTTAATATTTATAATGAAGCTCAGTACATTCGGGAATTTCTTCGGTCAAAATCCTGAAGACTCTTGTATTGGTTCAATACGTTGTTTGTTCATTTATTCTGATCTGATAATTTACCAAAAGTATTTCGTCAATCATGTTTGCAAATACTTATGAAAATTTTACAAATTTTATAATGAATAAATAGAAATTGTACTTTCCAGATGAATATTCCATCATCACTGTTCATTACATATTTAGCCCAGGCAATATGCTTATTGCTGGCTGCTTTTGTTAAATATTGAGTACAAAGTGTCTTCTTTGGGATGTGACGGCTTTCCTTATATTAGAAAAGCCAAGCGCAAATACTCGCATTAGACTAGATATGAACTTCACATTGCCTTTTAGTAACTTTTCTAATTTATTTATTGCAAACATGTGCTTTTAACGTAAAATGAACGTGTACCTTTATGTTCGTTGTGAAAAATTACAGATCAAGAACAAAAAAATAACTACTAAAATGTCAAAATCGTCTTGCAAGAAGCTTACTGTTAATTTTAAATCTGAAAAAAAAAACACAGATGTCTACCGGTATAAAAAAAATGTCTTTTAGGTGATGGACTTTCTTAATCTCAAAATCATAATGGCTTTAATAATAGATTTATCCTGAATGAAAAACGCATCTCATAAATCTGAACGGCATTAAATTTCATAATTTCATTAAAAGTATCTCTTTTCCCTCTTAAGTCTCCTAAATCAGAAGCAAGAAAAAAAATCATTTCCAATTTAGAAGCCTTAGGAACAAAAAGAAGGCAAAATCTGTGATCAGACAATATAAAACCGTACGGTTCTCTCATACAACCTCATTAAAACTTCAGACGCATCAGACATAAGGCAATAAATTAGCACTTTATTCAGCGATAACTCTGCTCTTGGAAGCAGCGAAACGGAATCGCATCATTAAGTGCATCGATAAGCCTGGAATAATCAACACGGCCGATAAATTTAGAGCCCTAAACCTGTCCACAAGACTTACAGCCCGGAATGTGCTCTTAATAAAAAGGAATCGACCGTACATTAAACCGCGTAGGAAGTGCAGAGAGAGAAAAAATATTGTTTTTCCTTCAACACATCGGGCAAATCCGACAGCAAATCAAAAGGAAACGGTTCCTGGGCCACACCCACGATTTGCGCGCAAAGTTTTCCAGGTAAACCGGAAAAATCCCTGATTCGGGAATCGACAGGAAACTCATTAAGATCAGAAGTGATTGATTTTTTGTTTCCAGAATCGCAGTCATGAAATAATAGAAGAATGAGTTGGTAAACTATTTTGCGAAGGACACGAACTCCTATGTGTTGTTAATAGATTGGCTCTTCAGGTACTAATGGACCAAAAAAGTGAAAGACTCCTTGAATTTCCTGTCATTTAAAAGGCGGAGAAATGTTTCCGGACGCTGAACCGCGGTATGACACTAATTTAGTATGCGAAACGTGTAAAATTCGGTAATAGCTTTCAGATTGGCGTCTTTTTATTGCTACTTTCAATTGATTTACTACCCCTTAAAAACAATCTCTGGAGATACTAAAAGTTAAGAGGATATTTAGCGTGTTGAATACGTTCCTAGCAAGCTCTTTAGTGCCTTTAAAATATGTCCGTTTTCAACTAAAATCGGAGAAAATGCTACAAAGAAATAACTCTGAGGAATAGTGTTACCAATAATATTGTTTTAATGTTTTGTTTATTAACTAAGTTTAACTCAATTTATTGCTTAGAAATGTAATCAGTACAGACACAGTAAGGTTTCATTTATTGAATTATATTCATGCAACAAAATCATGAAACTCGTGCATTTATTTAAAACGTATTATTTTAGTATGTTTTAACAAAATTCTAATAGTTATTTATTTTGTTAAATTCATCTCTAATTGCTTCATTTTCAAATCTCTTTAATGTATCGATTTTTTAAAGAGCCTAATTTATTCGAAATCTTTTGTGCCATACTTAAAGCAAAAAGATGGCGTTTTAGGAAGACATTCGTTGACATGGCGAATTTAGCCAAAACCACAATGTAAATAACATTGAGATTTATTTCGCAAAGTTTCATTCAAAATTAAGGTACTGTAAATATTATTTTTATTTCGCTATAATCTTCTTCTAATCTATTATTACGCTTTAATTCTAACTGCAACTAACTATATTCAACGGAATATAAAAATTCAAACTTGAATGCAAAATCATTTCATTAAATATTTTCAACATTTTTGAAATCTTCTTGAATCATTTTTTATAGAAAATTCATCGTTAGGCATCGATATCGATTCCACGAAACACGGTGATAATAGACATAATATGATAACGGCCTAGCAAAACAGTCCATTTCTGCAGAATGTTAATCAAACCATCGCATTATAACAGCGGTAACGACAAAACTTCAACATTCAGATCTTAATCATCCATTGACAGTATGCAACCAAGAAGAAGAAAATTGACAAGGAATAATTCACTTTGATAACGAAATAAATGATCTCCGTATATTGAAGATAAAAATAATGTTGGATGAAAACAATAACTACAAATTTATTTGTTTATCATTTCATTACATAATATGACAATTTACCAGTTCTTTGACGAAAGCTAAAGTCGTCTAATCATCACTGTAATCTAAAGATTCACATAATCCATAAATCAGTAAGATTCATGATTGTCATCATCGTCATATAAACTGCGAGACCAAGGATGTATTTATTCGATCTCCCATTCACGATCTATAGTTATAATCAAGAAAAGGAGACAACAAATTTTGTCTATCTACCATTTGGGAAAATAAAGATATTTATTTAGAGAAGGATACCCGTTTGGAAAAAATTTAAAACAATAGCACTATTAAACTATTGTTTCCGATAGGGAACCCACATTCAATCAACCTGGCTTTAAGCAACAATTTTTTCTAATATCTATCATTTTCTAAATAACTAGAAAATATCGAGCAATTCTGTACCGTCTGGTATGGGTACAAATTGCCTAATCATTCTAGATATTTCCGTAAAATGACGTGTTTAAAGATATATATGCGAGAGAAATGTTTAAATCTGATTGAAAGCAAATAAATAAAACATATATTTTTGACAGGAAATATTTTCTATTTAATATTATTTACATATTTCTTTATTCAAAACACCTCTTGGTAAACAGTCCGTGTGAAGTATTTTTTCGTTGATTAATAATTTTATTGTAATTCAATAAACCATGAAATTCTCAGCTTGTCAAACGTAAGTCAAAAAGTTAAATTAAAGGAATTCTTTTTTTGAAAATTCTAATAAATCAAAACAAAAGCATTTCTTCTTATCAAACGTTGGCAAAAAATATTATCAAATTATATCATCAAGATTGTAATAAATAATCAAATGCATCGTATGTCCAAACTATATCAAGGCACGATATACCACTGACGTGATTTACTTACTTTCTATTAAAAAAAGGAAATTAATTGAAATATATGATTAATATAATTTGAAATTTCTGGAACTATTGATCTAGCAAGATACATTTTATATCAATCGATAGTAATTTTATTTCACTATTTTAGAGCTATTAAATTTTAAATTAGAACGACAATTACTTTTTTAAATTTAAAATTACTTAAATTTAGGTGCTCTAACTATGAAATAATGCTGTTTAACGTCTCGTAGTGCTATGGCGCGAATTTTATTGTTGGCGACATCAGAGCGTTACCGGATCAGTGAGAGACAGATCTGGGCTATTATATTACTAATTATTCACTATTACTCACGACTGTATATCATTCAAACCGCTTATAGTGTCTTTAACCGTGCAATGGACCTCAAGGCAATGTTCGTTTCTATGTCATCCTTTAAGTCCAAATCGGCAAGTTAGAAAAATCCTCTTTGATGATTTTAAATCTTTTAAAATCCTTTCTTTGCACATGAAATAGAATTTTCCCTTACAAGTTTATTTAATATGCCTTCCTAGGCTAAAATTTGCCATTCTTATTGCACCGCCGGCGTGCAATACGGATGTTAGAAAGTTCAATGATTCTTTTTAAATGGGTAATTCAGCATAAGAAATGGTTCTGATTCTAGAAGTTTTTATTGTTAAAACCGAGGTATTTTGACCTCTGTAATTTGAAGAATATTGCGATGATATTGTGAGATACATTTATTTTAAATAAGATTTTAAATGGAGCTTGAAGTGTGAATGAAAGATATACTATTGCGCCATATATATATGTTCGCAACAAGATATCTTGTAAATGACTTTCTAGTGGAAAAGCGACAGTAAAATTTTAAATCATTATTATAACTTCAGTGTTTCAGGAGAATTTTTCTACTGTAATTAAATAGTTCCATGCATTTCGGTAGCTATATTGCAAAGAATAATTTAGAGTCTAAAGCAATGTCGGATAATTTGACGAACATTTATGAGCCAAAAATGCCTTCATATCAGTTTAAACACAAGATTATTTAATAAAAATACTTGCCTTTCCGTATATTATGTTAATATTTTAAATGCATTGCATAACAATGAGCTATGTGATTTTAGTAAAACAAAGTCCTTTAGAAAAAAATGACGGGAGTCTGTCTTTTTTGAAACAGCCGCTGATGTTAAAGGCGTAGGATTACTTTACTCGCGTGACTCTTTTCCGACTTTCAATTTGTTTTTGTAACTTCAGTTGTTACCCTTTATCTCTAAAATAAGTCGTTAGTTATGTTTATAACATATCTAGTTACCGAGATATAGAGGATCTCCCATACAACGTTTTTTGTGGCGTTTTGGAGTGTGAATCAAATTCTTCCTGAGACTCCAATGGGAGGAACGTAGTCCTACGTTAAAAAATACGGGAGTTATTCATTTCTGTGTATCGCATATTCAATGCAACAATATTGAACCATCGATATGAATCAAAACTTTTCTAGCTTCAAACAATAATATAGACAACAAAAGGTTATTTCCTATGCCATAAGTAATTGGCATTGCGAATTTTGGCAATACCTTTTCTGTCGATAAAATTCAATTTGCAGTTTCCACAAAAACATTAAAGAAATATAGCTCTTCCAATAAACCTCAATATCATACCAACTTTCTTAATAGCTCGTAAAAAATATTTAATCTAAGAAAATCCATTCAAGTGTGTATAATTTTCTCTATTACACAATCCCAGGTTTATGTTCGCTAACTAATAAATGCAGTTAATATTTTTATTGCCCTCTATTTCCACAATAGACAAATTCTTCTCTCATTACTTTATATGAGCTCTTTAAGACCGTTCTATTAGCAAAAGTTTTGCTTTTTCGTTGACCTTAACACAAGTTATTAAGTCCTTGAAGTTATCACAATTATTCCAACACATTAATAACTTCAAATGGGAGGAATTTATGACCTATTTAAAGAAAAGATTTTGATCAAGATAAGGAAATCCATTGTCATAAAAACATATGTTAGTTGCATCTAGTACTTTTTATTGCTTTGGCTACCGAAAATGCAAATTTTTGGCTTGTTCTCATTACTTTTTTCTTGAAAATAAAACTTTATTATGTGCTGATATTTCTTTCAAGCAGCGATATCGTAATTGAAGGATATTTAACATTCGGAGTGTTAGCTCGATACATTTTTTAACTAGTTTAGCGACTAATTATACACGAAAGGTTTCAGAAACCTTGTAAAGTATTTGTGAAAAAAATTGTAATAAAAATATTTTTTTTATTTATGAAGTATCTGGAATCGATCTAAACTTGACCTTGTAACACATGCGTATAAAGAAGTTCGATATTAAAATTAAAACTCCAGTTTTGGCCAGTCTCATCTAGATAAGAAATACAGATAATACCGACTGATTTCATTCTAGTAGATTAAAAATAAAATTCTAAAACACTATAAAAGTGGTAGTGTTGGAAGGTATTGGATTTCAAACAAAATTTATAACAAACTATATATTATGTCAGAAATTAAAATTCTGCCACTATGGTTGCAGTAGAGAAATAGATAATTGAAGTTTACAAGGGATTCAACAATAAATATTCATTTATTCATTTCAATTTATGAACAAGAAAGAGAATATTTATCATAGCCAAAGGTAAAATAGCAAATTCTCCAGATCCCTAGCAGCACAGAGATATAATACACTATCTTTACAGTAGTACTTATCGATATTTATAATATTGTTCAAATAGTCTTATGCTGCTATGAATTCTCAATATTTAAAACGGATTGGAACACAAACTTGATCGATTTGCAAGTTCTTCAAGTTATTCAAAAGTATTTCATAAAATATATAGCATATTTATATTATTCATCCTTATGTTAATTTTAAAAATATGTGATCTCGAGCAGTGGTGTCTTATCAACTCAGAACTGAGCAATGCAAAAAATATCTGAAATAATATTAAGCCGTTTATCAGGTTGATGCAATAGTTTTAACTTTTATGAATCAGGTTTAAAGCATTATTCCACAACTTTAGGGAAAAATTTAACTGATGTAGGAACTATAGGTATCAACTCCAACCAACAAAAAAACAAGTTTGCTCATCCCAAAAAGAATAGAATTCTGATGATATAAAAATAATGAAATCTTTAAAGATGTTTTAGATTGCTTCTTAGTTACTAAACATCTTTCCATGGGGTAAATACTGAAGCTGTTAGAAAAAGTGACAAAAAATTGGAGAAAGATCTAATGAATAAGCTGGGTGAGGGAGAGTGCCTTGGCATAATTCATAGAATTTCAGTAAGATGATTTGTGAAGCATGTGCTAGGACACTATCATAGAAAAAACTTGTCCTTTTCTATTGAGGAGTGCTGGATAAAAACTTTGCAATTCTCGATGCATTTTGTCAATTTTTGGAATATTTTAAGCTTGAATGATTTCACCAGGATTCAGAAGGACGTAGTGGATAATTCCTTTTGATGACAACCAAATTGTAAACATAATCTTTTTTTAAGTAACTCTGTCTGTGACAAGAGTTTTGGTGTTTTTCATTTATCCAGCCACTGTGTAGAACGTCTTCGGCTGTTTTACAGAATTATCTTTCCATCGCGTAGAAACACGACTAGCCCAGTGGTTGGGTCGTGAAAAAAAGCCCGAATTTGGAATTAATTAGGGTAAAGCTGGAAATTCTTTTAATTCCTTCAGTTTATGTCTGGAATGAACATACTAATTTTTCACTCTCCTGCTAAGTGATCTGTAGCCGCACGTGCAGATTTATAGTCAGAAAATAGGACTTTTTTTCAGTAATCGAGCAATATCTCAAAAACACCCCATGCTATCAAAAACATAGAAATACAAAGGTAGTAAAGCTTGAAATTCTGAATAAAATGAATACCAACACTTATTATATTCAATTACAATTAAGCTCACAACTGCGCTACAAAGTTTTGCCTAAATCGCTAATCAAGCGCATGAAGCGAGAATTATCGGGTCACCTTGCCTCCAGTTATTATATATACATTTTAAATTGTTCGGGATGCTTTTATAATTATTTCAAGGCTATATTTAGCATATTTTGAGGGAAAAAACTATTTCTATTACGATTTAACAAAGGAAAACATCACACGAAACCTTCAGCAATGGTTGAGAGCGTGTTTATTACTTAGAAGCAATGAATTTCTCATCTGATGGGAGTTCTTCAAAAACTCAAAACTTCTTCTGCATTCAGGCATATGCACGGCATTTTAAATAAATTATCGGTTATTTTGCAAAAGAAATCTTCCAAAATTATAAACTGCGCTTGAAATAAATAAAAAATTATTTCTATAAAAAAGTACCACAAACGAAATTACCACGAACACAGAAGAGTAATATACAACTAACTTTAAAGAAAAACCCTGAAGAAATTAGAGTTCCCAGTTCTTTTTTTAAATAGCAAGTTTCATTGTACAAGGGACATTGCTACTGTTGTGACTGATAAGTGAATATTTACCCATCTGCGCATATCGGAAACACGTGTCCATCATCTATCGATATTTAAAATACAAACACAGAGAGCTGATGCGTTGATGACGTCGCTTTGGCAGCACATCGCTTAGTCCCAATGATACGTAACGGAATAAATATCATGTTTCAGAGCTCTTTTAGCAACAGAAAAATTTTTCTAAGCCAACTTTTTGTGGAAACATTGTTAAAGAGTTAGGATTGTTCATGGATTGTTCCCAGACACCACCCACAAGGAACCAGCTCCTCCAACCCTTCTCTATACGATATCATGCAAGTGCGCAAAAGGGTGTAATTTGACTGGCAAATGTAGGAAATCTGGCATTAAAAGTTCTACAATTTGCTATCACTTCAAAGTGCAAGGGTGTACCAATTTTCCAGGAGATGATGATAACATCGCTACAAACTCAGCTAATCAAGAGGTTGAAATCGATATCAGGATGGAGAAGAAAATTTCAGAAGTAGACTTTGAGGAAGAATATAAAACATTACAATTGGAGAAAAGTGACAGTAAGCAAACCGAAATTAATGATGACTCATCTTCAACGTCTAAAGAATTTAAATTGATCTAAAACTTTTTATCTATTTATTATTCAATTACGCGCAATTAAATATTAAGTATTAAAATGAAAGTCACTGTTTTTCATTACGCCCTCCGCCATTGTTTAAACCTTCGTGTGTTGTTTTTCCTTTGTTAAATCATAATAATAGAGTGTTTTTCTCCTCAAAGTATACTAAATAGAGCCTTGAAATAAACAGAAGCATCGTGAAGAAATTAAAAACCTATATATAATAATTGGAGGCAGGGTGAAAGGATAACTTGGTTCGTTCTCGCTTCAAACGCTTGATTAGCTGTTTAGGCAAAACTTTGAAACGCAGTTGTGATCTTAATTTTCACTGAATATAATAAGTGTTGGTACTCATTTTATTCAGAATTGTAAGCTCTATAAATTTGTATTTCATAGCATGAGTTGTTTTTGGCATATTGCTCGATTATTGAAAAAAGTCCTATTTACAATGACTACAAATCTGCACGCAGCGGCTAAAGTTCACTTAGCAGGAGTTGAGAAACTTAGTATGTTCATTTCAGACCTAAACTGAAGGGATTAAAACAATTTACAGCTTTCCTATAATTAATTCCAAATTCAACTACCCAACCACTGGGCTAGACGCAGAAACATGTAATTTAAGTTGCGTAAAAGAAGTGCAGAGTAACGACGAATCTTGTTATATTCGTTCAGTTCATGTGGGGCTCATTTGTCAACCAATTTTGACTCCGCATTTCAGTACAACTTTCGTACTTCTGTTGAGTGATGGAACTGAGTTTTTCTGCAACTTATCCGGCTGTTTTGCATGAGTCTGCTTCAGTAATGGCCCAATAATGGCTACTAGACCACCGAGCCGACCCTTCAACAATGGCCGTTAGTTGCCAATAGTCAGTTTCAGAAGGACGTCCACGACATTCCTCATCTTCAAGGCTCGCATCCCATCAAAACATTTCTTGAACCTATGTTATGCTGCACGTTCCTGGACTGTTCCTTGTACAAATGTACATTTGATGTTAGTCAGTTTCTGCTGCTTTTTACCACAGATTAAACTAAAAAAACTCATGCAAGAATATTGCGCGAATTTGATTTTTTTTTATTTTTCTTTAGCAATTTTAAACAATGAAGAAAAATATTCAAAACAAAGCCACTGCAACAAAATTAAAGAGAAAATTCTACACTTTAACAGAGTGGGTAATATGAACAGGTACGTAACATGAATGATTTCTCTAAACTTTTGCCAAAGTGAATTGATTCTAAAACTTTTGCATTTAGATTGAAATTAATAAACTTTTCCAATGGCAATCCTTAGAGATCGAGTGTTTTTAAAGATTAGAATCATATAACACATCTTCCTTAGTAGGAAAACACAGGCTTAAAACATCTAATAAGGCACAACTAAAAGCATACGTCACCATTTATGGCAAATTATCACGTATGGGGAAATAACCTAAAATTGAGGTCAATATACGCTTTAAATTACTTAGTATTACATAAATCTACTTCGTATATAAAAGTTTCACATAACGGAACTACACTTATTGATGTGTTCAAACAATGTATTTCAATTACAAGGATCTTGACTATCTAAAAAAGAATCGTGATAGCCATCTAATTGGAGACGGCCTACCAAATTTATTTTAGCAGGAAGTAATAAACAGTGTTTTTTACGCACCATACATTGTTATTTTTTTCAGCACCTTGTAGCACCAAAGTCAAGAACGTCCATTACTCTTAAAAAAGTGGAGCACAATATTTAACTTGTTTCTTTCCTTGGGAGTCACTCATCAATGGAATTGTCACTGATAAGATGCTCAACTGCTCACGATTCCTGACGACTCACGTTATCAGCTTCCTTAATCATCTCATTGAAGAAACCTCAATTGGTTCATCTCCTTTGAAAGACAGAGAGAAAAAATCTTTTCCTTTCTTTGTAGAAAACAAAACCAGATTTGTTCAGAGGTTTCCTTTAGAGAATGGACTCATTAAGGTTATTTCTTACAAAGAAAAATAATAATTGGTTTAGTTTAGCACCTCTTCTAAAAGACAAAATGAATCTAACACCCTGTAATTTTAGGAAGAGGCGTGTGTTGAGTATTGTTGAATGTACTTTAAATCGTGTTTCCTTTCGCTTCTAGTGCTCTAAATTAGGTATTCCAAACTAGATCCTTAGAACTGACTTATATTAAAAAAAGGTATGCCAATTCTTTCGAAAATTCTTAGGTGCCAGTCAATGGATCAATTAAATGTTCAAGATATCCTTCCAAGGAACTATTTTTTTTGTTCCAAAGAATCTATTAAGCAACACATCAAGTATTCTGAGAATAATTTCTGCAGGCATTTTTTTTAAATTATGGAATATGAGTAATACTTATTTCTAAGTCTTAGTTTTTTATGATTTTAAGAAATCCTTCAATTTGTTGCCAGTGGCAACAGTTTTTAGGAAATTCTGCATTTTAAGCTAAGAAGCTTGCACCTTTTCTAAATTGTCTCTCGTACCTTTATTCTAAGATTTGAAGCATTCTTTCTTCAAATTAATCACTTCACTTGACATCCATATTTAGAAGCTATTGAATCGGAATCGTATGACGTTGTCTATCCGATTCCCGCAGCTGATATGTAGATCTGATTATTAACAGAGTAAATATACTCGTCTCTACTATGCCATTTAAGAAGGAGAGAGAAAGAGAGAAAGAAAGGAGGTACGGTCCTCTAAGCATTCTCTCCTCGGAGACTGACTTCAGTGCCATGCAAGCTGTTGCTTTATGTATAAGATGTGATATGTAAATATGTTCTTAAATGTGGTCGTTTAATAAATGTCTCTTTTAACGTATACGATTCGTCATTTCTAAAATGCTCTACCTCATAGAAATTCCACTGCATGCAATAAGCCAGGACGCTTTTAGCTTATTATCCAGCAGCTCTTCATAACTAGTGTTACTCAAGCTGCCTGTCTCTGCTTTACGAGACTAACAAGTGATATTGGCAAACTCGCTTCCTGTGCCTAACAATTGTGTTAATGGAGATTTCAAGGATTCGAAGGAATGGAATAACAATAAGACCTAAGTCATGTTGGGTGGCAACAACTGAAAGCTCTGGTAAAGCGCGCACCGCTGTATTTTTATTTTTTGTTAAAAACTATGCATCTGGCATTTTCCATTCAAATATTTTTGCCTTGTAAAAATTCATTGATAATGCCTTTGTAAATTAAATGTATATTTGTAATTTTTAAAATCTGCATTATTTCTTGATTTAAACTGCTCTCTGTTGAGTCAGGGATTCAGAGGTATGTTTATTAACACTCCTGAATTAACATTTTGAGCAGTTTTACCTTTCTTCAGGTATAAAACGTCTATTAATTTTAGCAGAGATTTCGGTGACATCTTGGTTTGCTCTAACAAGACGCTCGTCTACTAGCACGTCAACAAAGCAACACTCTTTACATTCCTGGGATTCAATGAAAGTTCGATGCATGAAACAATGAAAGGAAATAACCATAATCTAGAAATGGTTTGATTTACAAATGGTCTGAAAATTGAAAAAAAATTCTTTAGAAATTCGAAATGCATTTCTAAAATCTTTCGCATTTAAAATTCCTCATATATGATTAGACGATATATTCAACCATGAGAATGCATTCTTTTTTTTCGATCCATAAGTATATATTAAACATTTTAAGAGTTTCATAACATTATTTGTGTTATACATTATTGTTTTAAATTATAATTTTCAAACACTAAAGTTTCATAATGGTGCCCGGGCTGAAGTCGATGTATGAGAAAGGGTTAAGAAAAGAAAATAATAAATTCAATGCAGATAATTAATGGTTATTTATTAAATTAAAAAAAATTAAAGACAATTTTTTTAGATATTCCTTTATTCTTTATTTTTTCAAAACGATATCGAAAGATAAGATAAAATTATCTGTCAGAAGCAGTAGTTTACGCTGCTAAAATAACATTAAATTATTTTAATTTTTAGTTAGGTGCATATTATGAGAGAGATGTATGTTTATCTGCTAATTATATTTGTAATTTTAATTTAAAGATTCTAAACTTGATATGCAGTCTCAGAACAAGATGCTCTGAATTAGAAATTACATTCAAGGAGATGTCGATTCTGGAAGCGATGTGATTTTCTATCTTCAATAATCTAGATATTAAAGACATTTTTTTCGCACCACAAACATGGGAAATGTGGCCTTTTCAATTCTGAAAGGCATTTCTAAATTTAGGCTTCTTCTTTTTGTGTTCCTCCTTCTTTTCTTGGTCTGAATATTCACTTTTTAAGTGTGTCATAGCACTCTGTAATTAAGTTCTGTGAGTGAATTCCGTCACATTTGTGCAAGAGCCATCATCGTTTAGTTTCTTTGGAGTGCATACGAAATTCTCCTCTCTACAATGCCAATATCTTTCTTATACTTGATGGTATTTAAATGGAATTTTTATATAGGTTGTCCTGTATTCTGTCTTTGAAGTTCTGAAAGAAAAATTACTCTACGTTTCGCACATGCTCAGTAAAAAATTATTTACCACAAATACTCATATTTTCTATAATATTCATTGTATTTATTTCAAATTTTTGCATCATGATTTTCTATCATTGTCACTTTTTCAGTAAGTTTCTGTAAATTCTGTAAGTTTAGTATAATTTGTTGAACTTATAAGAAAAAAACATGGGGAAAATTTCGGATTTTTTAAGAAAACTTTTGTATCTTCCCGAATATTCGTACTATTTTTATGCATGTAAATATTGCGCAAAATAATTGATGAAATTTGAAACCATTATCAGCTTTCTGTGAAGCGGGGTGATCCAAAATCTCTTTTGAACTTTATCAATTTCTGGTCCGTCCCCTAAACGCCCTCGTGACCAAATCTTCAATATAAATTATCAGTGAAAACCTAATGTTCATATGGTCGAAGTTCGATTAAAATTTATCGGGCCTTTCGGGAGATATTCGAAAAAATGTAGAAATTTCAAAAAGTGTCCGCAATTTTGGTCAGCACTGTAAGTGTATCATCAAAAAGCTACAGTCTACTGATTTTTTTTATTTAGGGTTTGTGCATTACACAATTGTGCAATGAATTATCGATCTGTAATCTCAATCCTCAACTTTGTCTACAACTTTGTCTTCATTTAATACCATTTCTTCTGTTTAAAGCCATTGAATTTAATAATTGTGTTATGAAATAGCATTATTATAAAATGAAGGACTCAGAATAATCTTCGATGAGTTTTTCCCCTTCTACTTATTTTCTTTTCTCATTTTGTTATCGCTAGTTCCTATGA
Source organism: Araneus ventricosus (assembly GCA_013235015.1). Classification (NCBI taxonomy): domain Eukaryota; kingdom Metazoa; phylum Arthropoda; class Arachnida; order Araneae; family Araneidae; genus Araneus; species Araneus ventricosus. The sequence goes on along the minus strand of BGPR01000341.1, from coordinate 281,911 downwards.
TTCTACCCATTTGTTTTTTATTATTTTCTATTCCTTTTTTTAGAGAGGAGGTGTAGGAAAGGAAATTTTAAAAAAATTCTCTACCTCAACTTTGCAATGCTTCAGTTAATATTATTTGCAACTATGGCTACACAGTTTCGTAAGCTCCACGCTGTATTGTTGGTATGAACAAGGAATTTATTTAAGAAATAAGATACTTATATAAGCATTAGAAAACTATAGGTCAGTCCATGGTGCTTTCATCTCAATCTTACTAAAGCATTTTTGATATACGTGTGTCGTGCCAGGAGCTCCTACCCCAGGGCATGTCTGGCAATAGCTCAATAACTTAAATAGATCTGGCTATTAATAGGTAATATATTTCTTCGTTTGTAAGTGGACATATAACTTCTTTGGGGATTTGGGGGCATATGTGTATTGTACTTCTGATATTAATCCTGGAAGAGGTTCCAGTGCGAAATATGCGATAAATCTCTTGCCGAGAGATATACAGGATATCCATACTTATCGTGGTCCAATAGTTAATTTCTAAACCATTAGAGATAGACATATAGTTCCAATTGGAAAAATGCTTTAAATGATGGAAAGAATTATAATATATGTTCTTGGAATGAATAAATATATTCCTAAAAAAGTTACAAATCTATCTTTTTATACAGTCCCCCGGTCCTATCAATCATACTTAGTCAAATATTTTTCACTATCTAACATTTTAAACAGAAAAAGTCCCACTGCTCTGCGACTAAAACTGACTGAGTTATTTAGCTTTCAATATCGCTGACTTAGACCACTTTACACCATTTCAATAGCAGTCTTGAAGACGACCACCAATCAATGCGCAACACTTATTCGACGAGGCTGCTGATTGGTTAAAAATCATGAAATTCGAAGCTCCATAACTCGCTCAGTTTTTGTCACAGAAGAGTGGGACTTTTTTTGTTTAAAATGTTAAAGTGTCAAAAATATTTTACTAAATATGCCTGATGGGACCGAGGACCGTATAGAAAGTTAGAATTCGTAACCATTTCATAAATATATTTATAGACTCAAAAAACATAAAATATAATTCTTCCCTTTATTTATAGCATTTTTTCAATTGGAACTATACGTCTATCTCTAACGGTTTAGAAATTAGCTATTGGATCAAGATAAGTGTGGACACCCTGTATAGGGCCGTGAATCAGACAGACAGCAGAGAGTGAACTTCACTTGCCAATGCGACCACTTGTCTGTTTTTGAGCAAGTGATTGAGTTCACTAGTTAATGATGTCGGCTACTTTCGTTACAGGTAGATTAAGCTCCGTTTGCCGATGTGACCAGTTGTTTCCTTTGGAACAGATGTTAGAGTTCTGCCAGTTAATGATGTTAATTAACGACTCTGAGATATAGAGCTCCCTTTTCTGCTCGTTCAGCTATTTTTGATCGCGAGAAAGGTAACTCCGATAGTCGAAGATTTCAATGATTTGTCGACTTTTCGATTTAAATTTTGAAATCTATTGATTCTACATTTTGTGAATTTGTAAATAAATGCTTGTGGTCGCCCATTTACCTGAAATCTTTCACTTCAGAAAAAGTGGCACCAAATCATGGATGAGAGTGAAATAGAAATGGCTTCTATACCATAGAAAGTAATTCTCTGTAACGTACAATCTTAGTAATAAAATGCAACTTATGCTAGTCAAAATATTATGTTCAAGACTAAAAACATCTTCTTCTTGTAATTTCATTGTACGGTATTTATCCAAAAGATCAAATTTCAAATTTATTTCTTATATCATTGAAAATACAGATTTCATTACGAGATTATATAAATTTGCACACGATATTAGTTTCACTCTTAGACCATTTTTCATCGGCTAAAAGTAGAAACTTTTTAACCCTCTCACACCGAGCCAGGCGGTCCCGGGAGGTTTAAAAAATTTCCTCCTAATAGCGACGAAGACCGGTCTAAGGCGGTTGGCTTCTTTTGAGGGGAGGTGAGGTTCTGAGATCGTTAGGAGATAAGCGAGGAAGGGTCCTAGGGGTCCAATTATCCTCGCCAACCACAGCTCATTTACCTGCGCCTTAAGGGAAGGTTATAGCAGGGGTGGGGTAGTGGGGTAAATGACCACACAGGTTGGGAGAGTCCAATTCATCTCTCCTCCTCTCCAAATTTTCCGGTTTCAAAGGGACTAGAAGAAAAATGTCTTCTCGGTATTAAAGAGTTAAATGGAAAAAAAGTAAATATTGTATTAAAATCAATTGAAAATTGTTGTTAGTTTCTAGGGCAAATATCTACATCAATAAATACCGGTATCTGCAAGCAACTGCTAAAAAAATTAAGTCACTTATAACACATTACCGGTTGCGAAAAATTAGCATTTGATGGCCAATACCTCAAAGATAACTTTTGGTTTAGCGATAACGATATGCGAATTGCTTAACTTTTCTTGGCAGCTAGCACTGCGGAGGAATTTAACTCGATTCGACATAAATCAGCTGACCCTTTATTATAAGAAACGGTCAACCGAAACGCTTTCAGTTTAATACCGAGTTGCGTAAAGGGATCTTTATTCAAGTTCCATTATCAACTGACGGACAGGTCTGCTTTCATCAATCCTGACGGAAGGTTACGATCAGCCTTCTTAATGCAAAACTCGTGGGCCTCACACTCAGAAGGTGGGCATTAATAACACGTTATAGGGAATTGGTAGCTCAAGGGGTAAGGCATATATTTCGTATGTACCGAATCCGCCGACCCTTTCATTACTGGGCGACTCGTAAGGACTTCCAATAGCCTGCCTTTTAAGTGGAAGGTGGGGAACTGGGGTTTTTTACGCCGTCACCTTTAGGTGCAATAATCGTTGTTTGCACTGTCCGCCTTCTAAGCAGCAGATTGTTAATTTGTATCCCGGCTTGTTTTATTCATCTGCTGTCCTGCCTTCAAGGTGGAATGCGATTGCGGAATTTTTTTATTTTCCCTTCTTCTGTCCCTTTTGGACAGGTGTCGGTTATGGAGGAGGAGATGTCCGTATCTTGCATCATAGACACAGAAAAATTGTCTGCTAGTAGTTTAGTCGGCTTTGTGGTTATTTTTTGGCTCAAAAACTAATTTTTGATTATAATGTACCCTTGAAACCTGGGAAAGACAAAAGAATTTGCGAATATGGTCAAATAATGATGGCCGAAGTAATATCTATTGTTCAATCATGGTATAAAATGCGGTTTAAACAAGAGAATAAAATTATATGTATTTCAAAGATGAGAAAAGTTGAAAACTTTTCAATCTTTTGCTCTGCGAATTAAACAACTCTAGAGTTAATTCCGGTACGTATTAAAATAAAAGTACAAGACTTACAAATGTCTATTTCTATTCGGATCCAATATTTTTGAGAATAGATTCTACAAACCATAAAAAATACTCACGTTTAATACTATATCAATTTATGTGGTTTTAAATAATGGTGCAGTCTCTTTTTATGCATAATTTCTTAGAATTTAGTATACTGAACTAAATTTTTAAAAAGCTTATCTTCATGGAACAAAATATTAATCATTAGACACGACTCCTATAGTTTTAGGTAGTGTGTTTTACAGAAGTGATTACAATAACTGTACATTTTAATTCTAGTGTTTTATATATAAACTGTACTTCCGTGGATAATTTCCCATAATCATGAGAAAATAATCAAACTGTTTAATCCTTTTAAATGCCAATGAACATGAAGTTGAACATAGAAAATATAATCGACTTTTACACGCCACCAAATAAGATGAAACATTTAGTCTGAAGATTACATTCTTTTTTATAAACTTACGAAACCCATTTGAGACATTAAACTGTTTGAATTGCTGTGAGTTTAAAGAGATACAACCTTCATTTCTTAATTATTTTCGATGATATTTTCTTTCTCCGTCGATTTTTACTATATATATATATACAAAAAATTTCTTTCAGCTAATTTTGCTTCTTTTTATGGTTAACAATGTTTTATTGAATATAAAACATTCTGTGTTTTTCTTTAAAGTTTCTATTTGATAAGCTGTAAAAAATATAAATAAAAATTAAAGGTTTTGTTTCATTTTTAATGAAAGCATCAACTGACCCTGAAGCATATTGAAAAGAATTCAAGCTAATGCGATCATCTAAAGGGGACAAAATCTTTGAACTCTCCCAAAATGAGATGTGATACCATACATCTGTTAAGATAAATCCTCCAAAAATTTGCTTTCTTTTCGAAGAGTGGAAGTGCAAAATTATGAATCGAATGCCAGTTATGGGACCATACTAGCCCCTCTTAATGCCTCAATGGTTACGACAGTTTCCAGAAATAATGCGTTTAAAAATTCAATTTTTTCAATTCACAAGGATAAACACAGATCTATCAAAGTGGAAGGATGCACTTGATCTTCTCCTGGCAATCTAAGCGAGCCAGCACGATCTGGATTACTTACAAAAAATTTCTTCGCAGTTCAAAGTATTGATCTTTCAGGAATTCGGAAGAACACATAAAATGCTCTAATGAAACAAGAATGATTCTTTCAAAGAAATTAGGCAGAAATTCGACATTTTTCTCTTAACTCTTCTTGTTGCTAACTCTTTAACCATGAGGTTTAAAATTGTCTATAATTATCTTGATAGATACAGAGTGAAATTTGTCTTCGATCTTAGAAAAGAATTTACTAATTATTGCCATGCCGATGCCTTCTTAGAAGCCCTTCTGGGCATAACAGTTGATGGGCCAAAAATACATGAAGAATTGAAGAAAATTTATAGAAGCCCAAGGTTTTCACTGTAAAAAGCGATTCTAAGAGTAAGATTCTCTCTCGCTTGCAAGTTATACAAGGTGAGCACTAAGACTTGCCTTGATTATAAAAATTTATTAAAAAATAACCGCTGATTGAAATAATGTAATTCTGGTATCATTAGACAGTTCACTTTTAACAGTTTGCTTGTGTAATAGATAGCTCTCCTTCTACGTCAAGTGTAAATCGGTGGTAAATTTTTAAGGAAGACATAATTTTTGCCAGAAATGGTGTGGATGAAGGAAAAAGCAAAATGTGTGCGTTGGTTTCCACGGAACTAAATCATCCATTTGTGTTCAACATGCGTTTCGACGTTGTTATGGACGCAATCCTACTGATGTAAAGGCAATGAAGCGATGGTGTTGAAAGTTTACAGAAACAAGCAGGGTTTTCGATCCTCCCAGATGTGGTAGGCTAAAGTGAGCGAAGCAACTGTTCAATGCATTCGGCATTCATATCAGCGGAGTCTTACAAAATCAAATCAATTTATTAAAAACTATATAATAGTACTTGCAATGTATCCAAACAGACATATATCTAATTATAACAGTTTTGAAACAATATATTTTTATAAACAGGGCAAGACTTTGTGCGCCACCCTGTATATTCTTCATCTTATTGGTCGATACTGCTTTATTTATGATAGGTACAAAATAAGTTAAATGAACAACTTAATGCTAGCAGTTTAAAACAAATAGTAGTAATATTTTTAGAAATATAATTTTAATTCCAGTGAGATCGTAAAATTTTAATTCTGGAAAATTCCTAAGAATATAGTCCCAAAGTAGTTTGTTCAAATTAATAAAAGTTTTGTCCGTAGCTCTGAAAAATTATAAATGAAAGGTAAGCATCAAAAGATACGCAGGACATCCCTCGTACTTTATTTGAAGATAATACATCTTCACATCTTAGATGTAGGTAGACGAGATCAGAGATACGGAGTAATCGATGACATTATTCCTCAATCGATCCGCACTAAGTGAAAATTCCCTACTCACTCACTTCAAATTTCCCTACGGACCTCCCGCCTTCAAATCTGGTATGGGACACATGTTCCTGCCCCGGAGCTATTTCTCGTTTAGTGAATAAAGCTTTCATCAATCAGGTCGTCTCTGCCATCGACCACAGCTCACATAAAAGCCAAATAACCAGCGAAAATTGCATTTAATTACAATGAATTGATACTTCATAAGAGAATGGGGACTTCAAAAAGGAACAGTTAGCCTATATTTAAGAGAGTTCGGTCCTCACAATGCCTTCTCTGGATTTCTATTGGATGATTAATAGTGGTCGGCGCTCCCTGGTGGAACACGCACAAAAGAAAAGAATCTCAATTGGCGGATCTCTTTTCTTGCTGAATTTCATCTCTAGTTTCTTATTTGGAAATTAGGTTGCTTTTGAGGCAGTTCGCGGGAAAATATATTTATCATTAGGGTTTTGAAATGCATCAAAATTATTGACTTGAAACCAAATTACATGAGTGTGGAATGAATAATAATATTAAGTTCGTAAGATTATCTACTAAACACTTGACTAAAGTGCTTCGTAACGGTTTACCATGTAATTCTCCTTAATTATCCGACGAAATTACTCACTAATACGTGTGAAACACACTGAAAATGGTGATATGCTTAATCCAAAATGATCTATATTTTTCAATACATTAAAATCGGTACACCAATTTCTATACAAGTAATTATTTTGAATGAAAACAGTACATAATTTTCTTTCAATTTTTTTTTTTTTTTTTTGCTTAATTTGAATAAATATTTATAAATTTCATTTTAAAAAAACAGAATAACATACTGTTTGCTACCATTCTATTGAAATTAAGTCCCATTTATGTAGTTATAACCAATGCAATCTGCTCTAGTATTTTTACTTTCTGGTATACGAAATATGTAAGTACATTAATCGTAAAAACTTCTATGTAGAGAGTTTTCCGATCTACTCGTTTCAGACCTCACAAAGGTAAAAAAAAAAAAAAAAACGTTTGCGGAAATATATCTGTCTGTGAACAATATGAATTAACCATTTCGCTACGGCGGTTCGCTCCGCTGTAACGGCACCACTGAACCAGAACCCGCGCCGAAAGTGTACACATTGCGCATGGAAAGTCTATGAGTTTGGGTTTACGTCTTACGCTTGAATAACACCACCTTGGCATGCTCTTGGAAGAAAATCGACTTTTCTTTAAAGCAATATATTAATAATCTCTACAGAGAAAATAATAATTATAATTAAAACATAAATAATATATATTATATTATATGAAGATTAATTAATGTTAGAATGAATGCTGCCTGTTACAGCCGGCGCTTGTCTCTGCAAGTCACTTCTTGGATGCCGGCTATAGCCTGCGTCCATTTCCGCGGGTTGCTTTGTGGAAACCGGCTATAGCCGGCGTTAGAAGCGAAAGGGTTAAAAACGCAAAAGGCTAGGAAGCTGAAATGTTCGGTACCATCATTATAGGTCCTATACATTCTAGCAGAATGTCAGCATTTCACTCATCAACGCATTCGCAGCTTTCATTATTCCTGTATCACTTTTGCAGACATACTTCATGAACTTCCCGATCCCCATAATTTTTACTTTCTTAAAACTGATTAACTTAAACTATTTGATTCGAATGTTTTTGGACAGGTTTTAAAGTCATGTTCTTACTGTGGAAATAAAATTCTTTATAGTCTACACAACCTGAGAAGTTACGGACACATGAAAGAATTTTTGAAATGAAATTTTAAAACAATATTTTATCTTGCACCAAATATGTTTGGCGCAGCACAATCTAAAGCTGTTTTTGCGCCTTTAAACTACATCAAATCAAATCCAACAGTCTAGACCAAATGTCTCTCGCTAGATAGGTGTAGAAGTTTGGGAAGGATATTGGTGACTCAGATGAGAGCCTCGCCATTGTAGCCCGGATGTGTATAAGTCTCGTGAGACTTCAACACGTGGAGTTAATTTAAGTATATTAAGCATTGAGCCTACCCATATAATATTGACTGATGAAATTTCTATGCGACCTGTTTTCATTCAGGGTCAATGCAATCAAATACACGGTGAACATTAAACTGTTGTTCTTCATGAACAAATATGCCACAAAATGTGGTAAACACACAAGTTTAATTAATTTTGATTTGAAATCAAATTAAGCAAAAGATAAATCGGCCAATAAGCAAGAAACTAATTTAACTATTCAGACACTTCATTATACTTCGATAAATGAAAAAATGATAAAGCCAATCCTTCCTTAATAAGGTAAAATATTAATATGCACGCGACTAGATTTTCTTAACGTTTCTGAATAATCTTGATAAACGGTACTGTGAGAAGACCATTAATCACACCATTAATAGTTTTAAAGCGGTCAGAGCGTTTATTTCAGGATGGTCCAACTAATAAGTTCCACATCATCAATTTTAATTGTTCTGCTATTAATTCGTGAAGGAGCAAAATGAAAACTAAAATCTCCATTTTCCAATTATTGTGATTAATTTTCGTTAAAGAAAAAGAGTGCAATAACAGTGGAAATCAATATTCTCCTACAAGCATAGACTGTCAAACACGAAAATGGTTAAAACAAAATACAGGCAGGATGAGTTTCGCTGGTTAAAGATGCTAATTAAAATTTTTCTAACAACTGTTTGCGTATTATAACCATCCAGTTCATTTCTTGTTACGGTTATTACTTTTATAAGTAAAGAGTCAAGGGAAAGAGAACAAGTAAAAGCGGAATATTAATAGTTGTACATAACCATTCTCTACGATCATTAAATTCCCAATAATATCTTGTAACATAGAAATACATATTATTGAAAAGTAGCCAGTGGTAGGTTTAGACGCAGTAGTCTTGCTGTTCTGTTTTTATTATGTGTAGACAATATCTTTTTACGCATACTCAATTGTCCATATTTTTTAAAACATTAAATAAAATTGAAGTTGGCATTATTGAAGAGACTGAAATTTTTGCGATAAAGGTCTTTATCGTATATTTTAAATGTTTATAAAAGACCAAATGTATTAATCTTTATATATAAAAGGCAAATACCATGACTCACTCATCACGAAATCTCCCAAGCCACTGGGACCAGAAACTTGAAATTTGGCAGGCGGTTCCTTTTTGGGGAGTAGATTGAGAAAGGGTTTTTCGAAATTTTAATTAGAATTTAAATTATTTAAAAATTACCTTAAATTTTAACATTTTTCCGTAATAACTTCGGATCCTATTATTGCAAAAAAAATATTTTTACATCATCTTAAAGATACAAAAATTAGCTTTTCAATGACACCGATCTTATTTCCATGCGACATTTTGTTCAATTTTGATTAATGTTTCAAAATGTTTTAAAACATGAATGGTAACAAAGTTTTTACTGTTGTAAATAAAATTCAAACCATCTCATTATTTCAGCCAATCTTTTATTCACGCGCTTTTGCAATTGTTACGGTTGTGATAGTATAAATTGTTTTCTTGGAAAACTAATTCCAAAGCAGAATTTTTACTTTAATATTCATTGCATTGCTGAAATATTTTATCAAAATCTTCAAAGCAATATTCTCTTTAACACATGATAACAGACATTTCATTTCAGGTTGTTTTTTTTGTATTCAAGCATTTAATCTCATGCTTTCCTGTCGTTTTAAAATAATGAGGCATGAAAACGCTTTTAAATTTTTGGATATTGTATGATAGGTAAGTTTTTATTCAAATTTGGTTAGGCTTAAGTGTACAATTATGCCGGTCGGGCTTTCGCGACCATATTCAGGGTTAGTCATTCTACCGATGAGCGATAGATGAATTGAGTGAGAGTTATTTGAAGTGAAATATTTAAGTTTTGTTAGCTGTGATGCATCATACAGAATTGTACCGCTGGCATTTTAAAATTTACGTCTTTACATATTTTACTATCTGACACATGCAATAAAATAATCACTTTTTTTATTCATCTTTCCTGAGTTATCGCGGGTGAAACTGCGACGGGGAATGCTTTAATTAATGTGAAATACAAAAATAGACATTAATATAAACGGGCGAACCAGCTGGTCGCCGAAGGTGGCTAGTTTAGAATAATAGTATTAATTAACAACAGATTAAATTTTTAAATAAAATTTTAGATGATTCCAATCCAAGACCATTTTTAAATGTGAGGCGCGAAGCTACACGTATGTCTCGAAAACACCAACTCGTGGAAAGAACGAGTCAAATTAGTGTCGGAACTTTTTATAATTTCGAAACGGGGAACACCATTAATTTGGAATGCATAAAAAAGAACGAACTGATTTTGCATTTTGAAGAGGCCCTGAAGTTCACTGGAGCCAAGCCATGGAATGAAGATAGTAAAAATTGATTAAAGTAGTTTTATTTTGAAAGGTACGACGGTTAAAAAAATTTAGTACATACAAAAATATAACAAACCTTCCAGGTTTATTAGAGAATTTTTATGGATTTAACGGCTTTACAATTTTTTTATGTAATTCATTTTTATATGATAAAGTATTATAAACTCATAATTAATTTTCCTTAACAAATAGCAGAAGTTCCGTAACCTTTGGCGTGCTAGATATATGAATTTGAATTATTAAGGGAATCTAATTCAGTTAATATTTCGGAAATTCTTTGATAATTCGAAACCTGAAATGTATAATTACTTACCTTAAATAATTTAATATAGAATTTCCATAACAGTAACTCAAATTTATTGCACATTAAAACACCTTTGAGCAAATAAGGAATAGCTTTCTCAACTACCAAAAGCATTCCATGATACAATATTCAATGAAGTGAAATCATCTCTAGACAGCATTTTAATGTAAAAATATCTTTATTATCGAAATTATAATCGATTAGTCTACTAATTTTAATATATTGTAAAATTCCAAATCAAAGGCGCGTTTCTTAAATCACTTAGAAAATATTGTAACTGTTAATAAGTACACAGAGAAAAGTGCTTTTGTTTAAAAACTGACCTCAAAAAATTCAATAAGATAAAATTTCAACTTTATCTCATAATCTTTCACAATTCCTAATCTAATATTTTGTTATGTGTGCAATCTGTTAAAGTAATTGCGGTACTTACGTATTAACGCCACCGCAGCTACAGATGTGGCGGTTTTTAAGTGCCGCCAATTTGGCGATTTTTGTACTTACGTATTAGCGCCAACGCAGCTACAGATTTGGTGGTTTTTAAGTATTATCGCTAACGCAGCTACAGATTTGGCGGTTTTTGTACTCACGTATTAACGCCAACGCAGCTACAGATTTGGCGGTTTTTAAGTATTAACGCCAACGCAGCTACAGATTTGGCGGTTTTTAAGTGCCGCCAATTTGGCGGTTTTTATACTTACGCCATTCTCTTTATTGGCGCATTACCGCCAATCTGTAGCTGCGGTGGCGTTAATACGTAAGTGTTGTATAGAGTTTTCTTGGATAGGGAATTTATAAAAATTAATTAAGCTCTGATATGGTTATTATATTCTGGTTGTTAAATTTTTCTAACTATTAATGGTATTCAAATGCTTTAAAAAAAAAACCAAATTAAAGGCGAAAATAAAAGATAAAGTGTTTTTCC
>BGPR01000341.1:254352-270544 GCA_013235015.1 Araneus ventricosus | reverse complement strand
GTAAGTGAATTGAGTAAATGGAGTTTTGTTATTTTGAGTTATCTGAATACTGAGAGTAAAAAGGTATAATTAGTAGAAAAATTAAAAGGTTTATAATTAGTAGTAATTAAAGGTTCATAAATTATAACTTCTAATAATAATAATATCTTTACAAAAAGACTAGTTAGATTAAAATATAAATCTTTACGTCATAAGTACCGTAATTGCATTCGTTTCCAAGTTATTTCACTTCCCTCACTATCAAGTAGACAACTGTTGCTTGAAATAGAACTATGATTAGGATGTTGAAATTTTTATTTAAATAAAATTGCAAAGTACTTTTAAATAATATGTGTACGAAAGGAATGAGAAATATTTTTTCCTTGTAAAGTTAGAGTTATAGCATTCACTTTGCAAGCATTTTTATATTAATATTCTTACGAATTTTACTAAAAATTAATATCAAAGATAGGAACGTTATGAATTCGAGCATGAACGTAATAAAATTATAAATATATTGATTTCGAAAACTCAAGCCTGTATAAAACTTTTTGTTTATGAACAGTTTTTTTAAAAACGCCTACAATTCTCTTTTCGGTGATTACGATAGCAATCATTGAAAATATTTTACCTTAAGCCGTGCAAGTCTTTCAAATATTGTGTTGTCTTTTAGCAACATTTTTCCTTACAGGTACAAAATTTCATTAGCAAAATGAAGAAAGACCGTTGGTTCCCTTCATTGCTTTTCATCCTCAACGGCAAAAACTTTCTCAAATAATTAAAATTATGCTTTCAACGACAAAATTTATGCACTGTCATCTTAATAAATTCATTGTTTTTCTGCCACTTGCTCTACTCCCAATTTTGCAGCGTCTCAATTTGCAACTCTGCGCACGTACCGACTTCCTACATGGCTCCTTACGTGCCCTCTATGATTTATGCGTTTTTAAATAAACCCATGTTTCAGGCGGTCCTGCGCTCAAGAGACAAAGTTATTCAATTTATCGCCCAGCGGGGCACCAACTGTTGATAGGTTTTCGCGGGCGATATCAGCGGGAAACCCCGCATCATTCCAACAAATCGCCGCATCACTCTGGGAGCAATGATGCGAAAATGAAGCTGCTTCTCCCTTCTTTCAAGTCGCTCCTTGGAAGTGATTGCGATCCATAATTAGTCTCTCAGAGTGATTTATTATATTTTGTGCACGTATCGGTCATTGTTTCCCATTTTAATTGCATAGGAAATTAAGCGCATGTCATCGCCAACATCAATCGGAATTGTAGAAACTTTAGAAAAATGTTATGGAATAATATAAAAATCTAAACTTGCAATCTACTTTCAGAAATGATGAATGTAAAGTCTTACAAATGAAAGTCTAATTTTTCAACCGGTCGTAACCAGAAAGCAGAACTTTGTAGCAAATAGAGTTGTCAAGAACTTGCAACTTTGTAACTAACTTCAACAAACTTCTAATAGTTTTGTAAGTAATTACCAGAAACTTGTAGTAGCTTTGTAGCTAGTAGTTAACGCGTTAACGCGTTGCCACAAATTTAATATTCAAGAACTTAAAGCAAATCTGTAGCTAACTGCTAAAAACTTGTATTAACTGTGTGATGGTTAATTATCAAAATCTCTTCCAAGCATCGTGGCATACTTAATTGTCAACAACTTGAAGTAACTATTTGCCAAAAATTTGTAGTAGCGTTGTAACAAACCTGATTGCAACAACAAATATTTTACTTCTTACTTAAATTTTATACAAGCATAAAATGTACATTATTATTTAACTAGTCGACCTCGGCGACCATCTTGATCGCCGGAAAAAAATTTCAACTGAATCTCTTATGCATGATTTTATATTCATAGTTCCCTTAACAAAGCAGTTTTAAACTTCAAATTGCTAAAGACATTTAACCCGAGTTCTTTTCGAAGCTTTTCACTTGTTCTGTTACTTTTCTATATTAACCTAAAATATGCATTTGATTTCAACATTAAATTGACGCTGCACATTTTACGTCCAGCAGCTTGCTAATTGGCTTAAAACACGCTGATAAAAAGAATTAAAACAGAGCAAAGATAATCCTTCAGTTTACTGGATTATTTCATTATAGGTATACTTACCATCTCGGGTACTTCCTTTACAGATTTCAAAGAAAAAGTTATCAGATAAAAGAAGAAAATAAAATCCATTAAGACATTTTCTAAGCTTTCAACAATGGAAGAGAAACACGCAACTAAATATATATTTAAACAATGAAAACGGTTTGAAATGCGTTGCAACAATGAAAAGTATTGTTGTAAATTATGCCAAAAAATATTTTAAAAATTTATTAAAATTTTTAAAAAATTGTACGACAACTTAATTGATATAAATGAAAAGATAATTTTTTAAATTTTCAGATGGTGTAAAAATAATTTTTGTGTAACAATATTTTTGGAAGTTATTAAGTAAAAACACCAAAATTTAGCTTAAATTTTAATTAATTAAAATTCTTATTAAAATTTGAAAAAACAACTCCCAGGTGCATATTTCCATGTTCCAAAGTATGTTTGTGCCAAATTTCGTTGCTCTAGGTCTAGCGATCTGTCCTATAGAGAGCCAACACACACGCAGACATACTCACATTCTGCTTTATTATTAGTAGAGATAGGAAATATGTCATTTATATCAAATATTAAATTTACCAAAAGAATTCGTTTTAGAGCAAATATGATCCAGGAAATTTTCAACTTAAGATGCATGAACGTCTGAGTTCTGGTATGAAATGTAATTGATGCCTGCTTTATTCTCCCATGGCATTTCCTATCTGATATTGCATGTAAATAAATATTTCAGTGAGTATTGCAAGCTCGCAAAATTTAGTTTTAATGCTGAAATTGAGCCAAGTTGTCTTTCTTTTTACTTTTAGATAATAAATTAACTTAAAGATTCATTTTAAAGATTTATTTTGATACTTAAAAGACTATTAAACATTTACTTTCTCGTATACAAATAGATTATAGTCGTTAAAAATTTCGACCTCCAGATTTTGATGAATGATCACGTTTTAGACCTCCCTGAGTAAAAAAATATGGAATTAATCCTGCCTGCCTGCCATTCTGCGCACACGATAACGCAAAAAGCTAAATGATTGAAACTTAGTTTGCAGTCTTGTCACTAGAAGTGTAACTCTGTATTTGGACCCATTCAGCCAACTGAAAGAAACTTAAAATGCATATTCTTTTTTCTTCAATATACAGTAGAACCTCGGAAATCCGGTCTAATTGGGGCTGACCTCTGTTCAGATTCAGGGAAATTCGGTAAAATACTCTTGATATACCAAATTCAGTAGAGTAGTGACTCTGGGTGCTCTGTGAAAGATGTAGCTGCGATTCGCATTGTCAAGCAGGTTTAGTTCCTTAAGTCAAAAGAAGTTAACCAATTTTGTTCCTACGAATTTAGGTACTATAATCATTCTTAAATACGAATTCAAATGTTTCCTTTATGTCAGGAATAAGTATTAGTTTTGTTTCTGATTTATAATTGTTATTTTTCTTCAATTTTTTAATAAAATGTTTTCAGAAAAATGAGAAAATGTGTTCGGATTATGTGAAATTCTGGATTCCCGATGTTCTACTGTACTAAGGAATACTTCCGCTTATTTATTTGATACAATTTCTTACTGTATTTTAAAAATTCTATGAAATTTTTAACTTACATATAAGATCTTCAATCAATGCATTTCCGCTGTAACAACCAACAAACATTACTTATCAGGAAGCCATGCTACTAGACGGGAGGAAACTTCCCACACGATTATTACTAGATTATACTAAGGAAATAAATTTAAATACTTAATATTTCATTTTTTAACATGATGATGTTAATAGACTGGCACACTATTTGTAAACTGTGACATGCATGATGCAAAAATCATTCAGAACGCTCTACAGGGCAAACTGTTGGGCCTAGACCAACCAAATTTAGTACCTAGATACTTCTTGGATTCATAAGAAAGATTTTTGATAAATTTTGATTATATTTTAATTAATTAAAATTTAATTAATTAATAATTATTAATTAATTAAGGAATTGTAACTAGGGATGGCGGTTATTGCAAAAAAACAGTTTTCGATTAAACCAGTTTTTTCACCTCCGGTTTAACCTGGCGGTTAAAACCGCTCAAAATAACCGGTTTTGGAAAAAAACGATTTCGGGTTGTTTTTTTTTTTAAAGCAACGTTTGTGGACAGAATTTTTATTAACAATAATATACAATAAGTGAGTATTAAGAGCCAGCTTTTTAAAGAATCAGGCAGGCTTGGATAGTTGACATTTTTGATTTTGTTGAAATTTTCAGGATATGTTTGTTCTTCATGTAAAACTATTAGACACATGTTTTTTCATTTTTCCAAAAAAAAAATTTTTTTATAGTTTTGGGGTTCCAAAATTGAAGATCGTCCATTATTTTAAGGAAAACATACCATTTTACGTAAGACAATACTTTTTGTGCCAAGAGTGAACCATGACATTGGTAATTATTTTGTGTTCTTCTGCTTCCACGCTGACTGTTAGGACATAAAAACTTATGGTTGACTTTTGGCACTAAGGCCAAAGGTCATTCAAAATTCGACGAAAAAAGGCTTTTTTTTGAAACTTTGACCGTCAAAATCTTCTTTTGCCAACAGCGAACCACAAAAGTATATATTTCAGAGAATACATGTTAATGAGAAATACCGAAAAAGAGCAAGACATGTGTGGTTGACTTTTGGAGTACAGAAATGTATGACCTTGAAATTGCGAAAAACACAAAATTACATGATTTTAGAGGTCTTTCACTGCCTGCGCCAACAGTACATGCAGTCGAACATGCAGGTATGAAATTAGCTGGAAAAGAAGCCTTAAGTATAGTAGAAACAAAACCAATTCACATGTCTATGGTAACTTTTTCAAGTTTTATATAATGCGGCTCTATACTTTGTGCTGAACATGTGTTTTGTAGCACTTGTTAAAAAACATCAATTGCTTTTATTTCAATATTTATTACTATTTTTGTAAAAATCTTAAATTAAAATTTATTTAACTAACTGAATTGCTCTCTGAACATAATATACAATTAGAACAAATTGAAAATTGAGTATTTCAAATACTCATTGTAGAACAATACCTCCTTTTAAACTCCTCCTTTATATTATACAATATTATACTTTATATTATACCTCCGTTGTATTATACAATGCTATCTTTGTAACAGAAGGAATGGGCTTGTCTAAAGTTAATTAATTAAAGGCTAAAATATTTATGTTGCAACAAAGCATTATCAATTCTATTTACTTGTTTGTTGATGATGTTGCTTCCATAGAAAAGCATTTAACTGCTGGGAATCATAACTTTACCAAGATCAGAAGCACCTTGGATAAAGTACGCTTTAGTTATACTGCAAAACTTAAAGCATCCACTGGCAGATCTCCCATTGCAGCAAATGAGCATGAAAACCTGCAAATAATACTACAATTCTGAATGTGTTTAGAAGAGGCTGGGAACTTTCAAATAGAAAAATAACACGTTTCTCTTACAGACAAGAACTATATATTTATAACATGTTTCTGAAAGGAGAAAAATCTGGTGTAAAATCCTCTCCAGAAAATACAGTGAAGGAAATGAGGCAACAGATAGTTCCTACTGGAAGAAAATAATTTCAGCCTTTTAAGTACATGACTTCTTCACAAATCAGAAACCTCTTCAGCAGGATGTCAGCTCTGCATAAAGGTGGTACATCAAAACCACCAAGTCCAGGTCTGGAACATGCTGATGTCATTAATGAAGATTTAAATGGCATCACTGAACAAGTAAGGAAACTTTTAAGTTCACATCTATATTATTATTATTTATAGCATATTACTTTACCATTATAAATTCTGTATGGCAGTATACATTAATTTACAATTTTATATCAGATATGAGTTATATATACATTACTTTTCCTTCTTTACAGGAACTAGAACAATAAGAAGCGCAGAACTTGCTTACAACCCCTGAGCCGATCCATGATGTGCAACTCCAGTTAGTTGGATATGAACAAGAAAAGGATGACAAAGGGAAGAAGAGAAGTTTAAATATTTCTCCAACCACACCAAAAAGAATAAAAAGTATATATGATGAAAAAAACTATAGTATCTCTATAGACAATTCTTTAGAAAGCTATGAATCACACAAAATAACTCAACAATTAAGCCGAAGTGATTCCATTCAAGACATCAAAATGAAACTTCAAAACATACAAAGAGAAGTTCAGGAGCATTTGTATTTTGCTGTGTCCTATAAACAGGACTTATTTTACATTGGTAAAATAAAAAAGATTGAAGGTGAAAACATACTTATGAAGTTCCTAGAAAAAAGCGCGGGTAATTTCCGCTGGCCAAAAAGAAAAGGCGAACATTAAATTCATTTTCTATGGATCTGTACAACTATATGGAAATAACGTATTTACTATGCACATTGATCAAATAATTATTGCTTATAAATGCTACAAGAAGAATCGTTCGGGAATATGGAAATAAGGACTTCTTGGCATTAGATGAGTATTTGCAGTACTCAGTTTTCAATTTGTCCTAATTGTTTATTATGTTCAGAGCGCAATTCAGTTAGTGAAACAAATTTTAATGTAATATTTGTACATAAAGTAGTAATAAATATTGAAATAAAAGCAATCGATGTTTTTTAACAAGTGCCACAAAACACATGTTCAGCACAAAGTATAGAGCCGCATTATATGAAACTTGAAAAAGTTTCCATAGACCTGTGAATTGATTTTGTTTCTGCTATACTTAAGGCTTCTTTTCCAGCTAATTTCATACCTGGCCACTGTTGGTACAAGCAGTGAAAGACCTCTAAAATCATGCAATTTTGTGTTTTTCGCAATTTCAAGGTCAAATATTTCTGTACTCCAAAAGTCAACCACACATGTCTTGCTCTTTTTCGGTATTTCTCATTAGTATGTATTCTCTGAAATATATACCTTTGTGGTTCACTGTTGGTAAAAGAAGATTTTGACGGTTTAAGTTTCAGAAAAAAGCCTTTTTTCATCGAATTTTGAATGACCTTTGGCTTAATGCCAAAAGTCAACCATAAGTCTTTATGTCCTAATAGTCAGTGTGGAAGCAGAAGAACACAAAATAATTACCAATGCCATGGTTCACTCTTGGCACAAAAAGTATTGCCTTAAGTAAAATGGTATGTTTTTCTTGAAATAATGCACGATCTTCAATTTTGGACCCCCAAAACTATAAGAAAAATTTTTGTTTGGAAAATTGAAAAAACATGTGTCTAATAGTTTTACATGAAGAACAGATCCTGAAAATTTCAACAAAATAAAAAAATATCAACTATGCAAGACTGCCTGATTTGCCCGATTTTTAAAAAACTGACTCTTAATATACAATAATTAATTAATGATTTTAAATAAGTAATTAATGCAATATATAATAATAAATTAGTAATTATTGCAATAAGTAAGTATTATAGACAAAATTCTTTATTAACATTATTTTACAAGAAATTAATTCATTGCTCAATATTTATCATCTAATCTGCTTATGAAGACTCTTTCAGCAATGTGTTGATCCTTGAGTCAACACATCTCATCGGAAACAACATCGTTCAACATACATAGTAATCTTTCTGACGCCACAGAACTTCCGACTAAATATAAATATTTTTGGGCTACAAAAAACAGACACCGTTTGCAGACAAAATTTTTATTAGTATTTTTTTTTTGCAGGAAATCTATCCATTGGCCAATATTTATTTGTTCATAAAGACTCTTTTAGTAATCCGCCAACTAGTCGAACCTAAAATCGAGCCTATATTCCGACACGTTTTTCCCCCGGTTTTTGGTTTTAAAATAAATAACCGAAAAAACCGGTTAACCGAAACAAAAACCGGTTTCCGGTTTAAACCCGTAGGTTTTTCCCATTCCTAATTGTAACGTTTTTCTATAATAACTCTAGAGCATCTTATTGCAAGAAAGCTATTTTTACATTGACTCAAAAAAAATTAGCTTCTCAGTGACACCAATTTTATTTTTGTGCAATTTTTTTATTAACTTTAGCGAATTTTCCAAAATTCGTTTATACAAAATTTTGTAACAATGTTTTTCCTTTATGTCAACATGAATACTTTAATAGCTCTTGTGCGACTAAGCAAAAATAAATATCAAACTTTTCAGTTTAATTTTAATTAATGCTCAATATTTCAAAGCATTAGATGTTTTTCAACGTGATAATGATTGAAGGCTGAAATTCTTTCTGTAAACTGCGTGATGTCAAAATCGTTACGCACAGAATGCAACAGCTGATGCAACAAGTCATACGCAGACAAGACATCAAGACAAACAAGTCAAAGACATTAATTATCATGCTAAGATATTCCGAACTAGAGTTTCGAATCTCCTTTAATTTTTTTTCGTCAGCACACCTTTTTATCCTTTCAACTTCATCATCACCGAATCTTTAAAAGCGATGTTCTACGCCTGAATTGCAGAAAGTTGAAACCTCCCTGATGCTGTTTCTCTTTTAAGAGGAATATTTTTAACCAGTTGACCGAAGTAAAAATCATATTTTATGTTAACAAAAAAAATCGTTATAAGTTGGTGAAATTCTTGAATAGATTGATGATAATTGTTTTATCTTTTTAACATTTTCGAAAAAAGAATTTCTGATTATGTTTAGCTAGTTTAATCATTTCAATAGAATTTCTAGAAAAATTCTTTGCCTATTACTATCGAATACTTGAAGCTTGACCGAATCCTTAAAATGACCAGAGAAAAATTGAAGCAGAAATATTTGATTGCGTTGGAAATGAAAAAAAATTTAAGCAATTTCATCTAGATAGAATAAAAATTGAAATAATAAGATTTTAGACCTTCCGAAAAGCTTTGCTATGAAAATTGAAAATATTCATTCTTAATTAACCTGTATTTTGATGGCATAGATTACTGACATAAGAAAAAGTTTCTTCATAAAGGATCTTTGAAAAAATTCATAGTTCCTTTCCGAAACGTTTTCGAAGAAATTATTTTTTGTACTTCCTACTACAAGGAAAAAACTGAATTTCTTAAGTGCTGTACTAAGTGCCAAGAGATAAAGAACCTGACCTAACAAAGATTACATTAGAAGTAAGCATTTTATTCTTAATAGGAACTTTTTCGACTAAGCTGAAAATAAATTTAATATCTAGCTACTTTAAGAATATAAATTTTATTTATAATAATTCATATAAGTAAAATGAAATTCATTTCATTAAATTTCTTTTCAATCGGTTTTTTTTTCTAATTTATAGTAGTAATTCTATTCTTTATTTACATTTATTTAATATTTTTTACACAAAACTTTTGATTTTAAATACTTAGTCCCTTTTTTACTGTTGCAAATACGAAGTATAGAAAGAAAAAGTATTGTAATCATCAAGATTTTGATGAATCACCATGTTGCCAAGCTCTCTGAGTCTGGAAAATCCATTTTTGGAATTATGTCTGTCTGTCTATGAATAAAATATCTCTAAAACGCTACAAGCTGCAAGACAAAATTTACTACGTGTCTTTATTCCACAAATTTACATTTCTGACAAATTTTGGAAGAAATCCGTCAACAAAAAGTCCATCTCCATGCTCGTGCGTGTATACATGAAGATCGAAACTCGTCATGCGAAATGGATCAAATTTGGATACTGATTTATTAGCAAAACTGCAAATGTATATAACATTTTCGTCCAATCCTTTGTTGCCAATTAGCCAAATCCTTCGTCAGGTTTATGTCTCTCGCTATATCTATTCATGTCTATATCTACACATGTGAACGCTATAATTCCAAATTCCAATTGCAAATGTATATAAAATTTTCGTCCAATCCTTTGTTGCCAATTAGCCGAATCCTTCGTCGGGTTTATGTCTCTCGCTAAATCTATTCATGTGAACGCGATAATTCCAAAACGCAACGAGCTAGACGCATGAATTTTAGTATGTGATCTTTGTAACCAAAATTGTAGATCAAGATGTCAAATTTCGAACCCAATCAGAAAAATGGAAGAAACGATATTCCAAAATACATGCTTGATTTTCTTCGTTATAAGACAAAGCTAAACATGAAACACGCCATATTTTGGAAATTTCTGAGAAAATGGAGAGTATATCAATCTCGCGATTTGAATTATTATTTTTAATAGATTTCTGCACGTAAGGAATATAAAATGATATTCTGTAAAATTTTTGTATTTTAAGTTTGTGTTAACAAAAGCATAGAAAAAGATAAACTTATAAACTGTTTCTCTCTCTTTCCCTCTTCTTAATGTAAATTCGAGTAATTGCTCGAAAACCTTCATGCAGCTTTTATTCTAATTAGTGCCTTTGCTCCAAGAATTATGAGCAGTTTTCATACAACATTGCGCATGATATGTTTATAAATTATACTTAACAGCACAGTATTAAGCATGAAATTATAAACGAGTCGCACGCAGCCATAAATTCCGATTAAAAAAAGCATATTTAGGTTACAACTTCCTAGCTTTCTTTTTAGTTATTTCCCGATAACTGCATCTTAAACTTCATTTCCTCTTTGTTGCATTATTTTTCGTGTTACTTAATAATTGCTTGGTTCACTTAAATGCAAAATCATTAAACAAAATAAATAAGCAAAATTATTATATGAGTTAGACAGGCTGGTATATTATTGGACAGAATGCATAGTTAAATTGCGGCTCACTTCAGAAAATCCCTTCAAATAAATAAATAACGTATTTGTTTACATTTTTTTTAATCAGCACAATTCTTAACTCGGAATATATGTCATGGATTAAGAGGATTAAAAAGTCTTGAAATAAATTTAATAAAAATCGTTCTTAAAAACACACTTTTATCAGTCTTCTGAAAAGCAGAATTTTTTTATTTTAATTATTCTCTTTCTCCCTATTCGAACCCCGATTTTATCAAATATCTGATGTGTGTGTGGACCAGATGCACGTTAAAATCTAGTATCGAGGGTCAAACATCATCCCGCGGTGTGGAGTTCAATTTTGGAGAAGGTGAGGGCCGTTTGAGGTATGTATCTCGTCGTCTCGTCCTAGGGCTGGTGTGGTATGAAAGTTTGGAGAGGGGGTGCCAGCTCAGGCTTCGTCCTCGTCATCTGACCACGGTTCAGCATTACGAGGTTCGTTCCAAAATAGCCCTCGTGTTGCTACAAAATGGGATGTTAAAATAACTAAACCAAAATCTCTTAGTCTGACCACGGTTCAAAATTAAGAGGTCCAATCCCAAAATAGGTGTTGCTTCAAATCGGGATGTTAATATAATTCAGCTTAATTAAGCCTATATGGCACGGCATCAAATAAAGTTGAATCAGTTATGAACAAAATTAGTGAAGTAGATTTTTTTATAAAAAAAGTGTGAATACTTTTATAGTACTTTTGGAAAATTTTTGTTGTACATGAAATAATTTATGTTTAACCCATCATCTGCGAAAACTCCATTATTTCACATTTTCAGAAAAAATTACATAATTAGGATAACATGAATGAAGCATGAAAAACATGTTAATTCTGAATTTTTTAATTAAACTGATTAATGAACTTTTCAATTAGAAAAATGATTTTTATTGAATTTGTATCTTTTATAGCATTCAGTTTAACATCCCGATTCGACAACAAAGCTAAAATTGCACTGTTTAGGTGAAAATGAAAGCAAAACAAGGGTCCCGAAAAAGGGACAATGGCCGATAATGGGTTAAATAAAAGAAATTTTTGACATTAATCATGCTTTATGGATGAGAAAAATGGCATAAACATAAATGAAATCATACCTATAAAACTCACCTCATAAAATCACCTCAGTTATTTAAAATATGTTGTGTGTGTGTGTGTTTGTGTTTATGTGTTTGATATATAAACATTAACATTTGTTTACCTTACTTATCCTAGTATCCAAAATAAAACAGAAAAATAAACCAAGAAATTTTTATATTTTAATCCACCCAAAAGTACAAAAGTAATGTTTAAATCCAAAAATATAAAATAAAAGTGTTAAAAATCATTTTCTTAGTAATTGTTTAGTCAACTAACTCTAACTGTTAGGTAATAAATTCATTGACTGCGTTATATCAATATTTTGTTGCACTCGAATTATATTCTGAATATTCCTGCATCAAATTTTAGTCAATAAAGCTAATTTCTTAACAAAAGTTGATATCATGCAAATATATGCTATCACTTTTGTAATTTTTTAAAATTTTTCTTCTTTATAATGCACCGTATAAAAATTTGTATAAATCAGGAAAACAAGAATGCAATAAAAATGATGAAATTTTTTTTCTAAGGAGCCTCTTGTTCATCTAATTTGAAATTATTGCTTAACAAATTCTTCGATGGCATTATATCGATTCCTTTATGAACTCAAAAGAATTCTTTGAAAATTATATTCGGAATATTCCGGCATCGAAATTTTTAAGGATAAAGCTAATTTTTGATCTGCGGTAGGTATTATCATTTTTCACATTCTTAAAAAATAAAAAAATAACTCAAGTTTCTATTAGCATGCTGAGATCGTTTTACATTATCTTCCGGCAAATGCACTTGTATGCTACGTGATTTTATATCACTGGTAAGCTGCATTTACGTAAGCGGCAGCATTTTTCGTAAATCTGACCTTCGCGATACTAGCCGTTCAGTAAAGCATCATTTATACTAATTTGTAAAACATTATCTATCAAACATTATATATTCAATTTTCTACAGATTAACGTTTCACTTGATACATTTTAACAAAATTCAATTACTTCAAATAATAAAAAATGATGAATGACTCCCAAAAAATAGTCCAATGAGCATCATTAGTCATTTTAGATTCTGAGCCCAATTTGTGGTCAAGCATTCTGCTTTGACTTGCATAATAATTAATTTTAGTCAACAAGTGATGATTTTTTTTTCCTTTTTTGAAGCTTTCGTTCATCATTGCTACTGTTCTTGAAAAGCTAACCAAAGTTTTTGACGTTTCTTCTTGATTTATTAATTTAATTGACTATGTAAATCCAGATATTTAAGGGTCATGTCAATAAAAATATGCAAATTTATCTTTAATATAATTAATTAATATTATTTTAATATTTTCTTCATCAATTAATTGATTAACAGTTATCCCTAAACGTTAATAAAAGTTGATAGGGAATCCTGTGTAGAATAAATAAATTTAATAATTAGTTCATAGCACCTCATCAAATCTCCATTTCGAAGACAGTTTTTTTTAGCAAAAACTTCGTTACAAATTTCCTAATTACTGCTACACTTATAACCGCTAATTTATGTACTGCTTAGTCGAAAGTTTTTGGAAGCATAAATTTGTTTATTAGTAATTATTTCGTGAAATAATAAGTACATTTTATAAAAATACCTTATTTTTATTAGTGTACTAAAAGTAAATATTTTTATTTTAATTATTTTCTACTCTTTAGCCTTTAATTTACAATTCTTTAAGATAAATAATATGGATTCCTAAAACAATTTTTTCACAAATTAGCTATCAGATGGCACCATGCGTATGGAATCATAATTTAATTTAATTAATCGATTATCTGATAATTAAGCTTGAAAATGTTAAAATAGTGTATTGTCACCCAGAAGCACAAGTGTGCACAATTTAAAAACTATTACATCAGGAAATAAGTGAAAAATCGATCACGATGTTTCATCTTTAGAAATATGAAGCAAGTTATGTTAAATAAATGTGTGTAAAAATGGTGTTAAAAAGAAAATGAAGTAAAACCAAATTTGGTAAAACCTAATTTGGATCCTTTCTCATTTACAAATGAGGAAAGAAACTAAAAATACGTTTTGAAACTTATATGTGATTTTGTTTATTGGCTTTCAAAAACCAAATAAAGCTGAAAAATATGAACTAGTTTATTATAAGGTGATCATCTAGCTGATTAATAATATAGAACATTAACTTATTTAGACCATTAACTTTTTATTTTAAAAATAGTGCGAAATTTATCTGAATTACCAATTACTCTTTTTTCGTTATTCATTTCCAAGCATTTAAAATAAACGAAAGTTTGAAATGAAAATTAATTCAGAAATTTCATTTACTACCTGTCAGCTCAGTAAATAATTCTGTAAGTCTATAGTAATATTCATAAGAAATGAAGGGTCAGTAGTAACGTGGGAACTTATTTTTAATTACCTTGTGTCTCTGCGTTAATAGCGCAGAGCGAATTTTTCTCCGTTTTTATTAAAGAATTTTGGCGAACTTTTCTTGGGAGCTTTAGAAATCAAAATTCGAGGGAATTTATCGTATTATTTAATTAGAAGCAGCATTTTGAACTGGAGGGATAGTAAAAAGAATAAAAAACACATCAGAATTCAGATAGTCAACTAATTTCTTCTTGCTATTTTTTTTTTTATTATGAGGGAAAATATCTGCGGACAAAAGCAACCCTAAAAGGGATACAAACACAACGAGATCTGTTAGAGATTCGTTTTAAAGAAATGCGCTGTATGGATTAAGCAATATTTGAAAGATAAAAAGCTCTTACTCTATATTAAAAGTATTATCTGATTTAAGTTGCTTAAATTTTAATGTGATTTGTTACAAACTCATTTTTATTGCTTTCGATAAACGAAATAAAATAAAATCTATCGATTTATCTTCGAAAAAGAGGATAGATAACTATCCTTGAACTACAATTTTACTAATAAGGATTCAAGAATATTTTTAAATTTTCTTCTGTACTAATATAATAACCTTCAATTGAACTCTCTTACAACAGGAAACGTAGCTCAATTACAAAGGAAATCGCTTCTCAATTACTTCATTCAGTTTCTCAGGTTACATTATTATCGGTTCATTTAAATGAATTAAAATGTACTATTATTGCGTTGAATTATATCCTATAATAGTCTCTTACTATCAAATAATCGATTAAATCTTGATTCCATATGAGAGGTGCCATCTGGTAGCTGCTTTGAGATGCGATATTCTTTTAGAAAATCGAAAGAACTGCCGCATTCCCATAGGGCAGCTGCATCCTAGACTCTTACAGATTTTGGTTTTGACTAGGAAATATTCCCTCGCCTCCCCTTACAACTCAGGCGTTTCCCCTATGATTTTCATATATATATATATATATATATAACATAACGCCAACGTCCGGGACGCGCCATCAGCAAGGGAAATCCCGAACGAACGTATACATAATTTCGGTGTTTTCTAAACACAAACTCTAGCAATAATGCTAAAAAAGTTTGTTTCCCAGGATACTCTTTAAAAAGTTCCTAAGACTTCACGGACGGCAAAAGATTTCTAAGACTCTTCACTTCTCACTCCTAGTAAAATATTTACGGAAACTCTTGAACTTGAATTAGAGGTGTTATGGGATTTGAAGCAACAAAGGCTGTAATCCCCATATCGAAACGTGTGACGTTAACAGTTAACTGTCAACCACCATAACCGAGTTCACGTCAGCACTTTTGAACGTTACGATGTGTTCGTACCGCGTGCTATTGCATCTGAATCCATTGTCTGTCCATTTGTGGACTATTGGGTGAGTTTTGACAATTTTTTTTTTTATTTTTGTTTCGCATTGTTGGTTTTGAGGTTGGGTTTCATGTGTTTTATTTCAATTGGACATTGGCTTTTAATTTTTTCAATTGGACATGGGCTTTTATTTTTTTCAATTGGACATGGGCTTTTTGCTTTGTTTCAAACTATTGTTTTTTGTTCGGTGTTCCAGGGAAACAAACTCTTTTTAGAATTATTGCTAGATTTTGTGTTTAAAAAAAAACCGAAATTATGTATACGCTCGTTCAGGATTTCCCTTGCTGATGACGCGTCCCGGACGTTGGCGTTATGTTCCGTTTTGTTGTTTTGGTTTTTCTTTTATGAAATGGTTTTGATGTTTTCTTTTGTTAATATTTCTCACTTTTCGGTTGCACTGCTGTATTGGCGCATTCACCGCATTAGTGAAGTTTTTTTCATATTTAAATCTTTTTTTAGAATTTATGTTAAACATATAGTTTCCATTTCCTAAAGTTTACTTCATTTGAAATAGTACTTCTTCGATTTAAGTATTTCTTCGATTAAAACTAATTTCTTGAATGGTTATTGCATTTGTTTTTGTATATATATATATATATATATATATATATGTGATAATTTAATTTTTTAACTTTCCTAAATAATCTTAGCGATACT
>BGPR01000341.1:155044-232567 GCA_013235015.1 Araneus ventricosus | reverse complement strand
TATTTTGCCAATAAATGCTCCAACTCAAGGATACCTGTATCAACACATTAGTTTACCCTAGTTTATTCATTTGATGGATGGTTAAAGCATATGTTTTGAATTAAAGTAAAGGAATTATCATTTTAATGATGTTTATTCTAAGAATATTTATTCTAGTAAACATGTAATTATAGCATAAAGAAAAGATATGTTCGATTTAAATGGTTACGCTTTTAAGAATTGCCTGAGAAGAAATAATAAATACGTTATTTTATTCGTGAATGATTTGATTTTATTAGAAGGTCAACAGTTATCGATTTCATGTTATCATTTAAAATTTTTTTAATACTTTATCGTAATCTATTTTGTCATTTTGTCCGTAGGCCACAAAACTCCAGTCTTCGAGCAAGAACTATCAAGAAGTAATGATTGTACGTTTTTAGTACGCTGCCGTAGCATTTCTTTGTCACTTCAGTTTGACATTATGAATTTAAATAACCCTTTCTGCTTTTGCTGTCAATGCAGAGTGTTAATTCAGTAAAACTTCTCTAAACGGCCACCCCTGCTTTTTTCTATTGCCCACGCTGACCCTGCTTACGCAAAGGGTGTAAAGCATGCCACGAGGCAGCGGGAAGACAAATTTCAATACAAATATTAGCGTAAGACAATATAATATAGGTATACAATGCAATATAATAAAAGTATACAATACAATATAATATAAGTATACAATACAATATAATATAAGTATACAATACAATATAATATAAGTATACAATACAATACAAAAAATTGGGGAATACAAAACAAAGCAGTATAAGTAATGCAATACAAAATACAAATGTCAATATAAATACAATTAAATACAAACAACAAACATAATAAATAAATACAAATATACGTCATAAATAAATAAACATACATAAAAATAAGCAAAAAATGAAAAATAATAAAATGAAATAAATAGAAAATAATTTTAAAAAAACAGAAGAAAAAAACAAAATAAAATTATAAGAAGTGCGATTTCATGCAACAGGGGTAAGAAACAAGAAGTGCCCTAAAAAAGACCACCGAAGTCGGAAATCCAATTTAGAAAAGAGAGACAGAAAAAAATTATCTAAAATACAATTTTGTAGAAGAAAAGAAACAACAACAGCAAACCGATTTCTGTAACACAATTTTAGAAAGAAAAAAAACGAATTCTCCAGCATAATTTAGAAGAGGAAAAAGAAAAAAAGTCAGGTATGTCCATAACACTGTTGGGAAAGTCTATTGCATATGCAATCATTTATATGGAATATCTCCCGAATTTTAAAAGCTGCATTTTTGTTAAAGAGTAAAATTTTAAACCACTCTCTTTTAAAATTATTTTAAGTTTTTTAAGACGATACCTTTCTGTTTGGATGCAGTCAAAAACATACTGAACTGCATCCCCTATTTTCCTGCAGATATAAAGCGGTGAATTAAGGATTTTAAAACGATTAAGCTAGTGAGGAAATGGTCCATTTCCAGATAGGAAATATAATAAAAAATTTGTATCGACATTCTCAACAAACCCTCTAATGCGTCTCCCTGATTTGGAGTCATCATTAAGCTTTTTCTTCCAATTCTTCTATGATATTTTTGTAGGTTTCTATCAAATTTTGGACAAATTCCCTACGGAAAGTCTCTCTGTCTATCTGTCTGCGTTCATGTGAACACTATAACTCAAAAACTTAAATAGCTAGATGGATAAAATTTGGTACACTCTTTTATCATCAGGAATGTAGGTCCGTATCAAATTTTGGGCCAAATACGTCAAAGGGTTGACTGTCTGTCGGTCTGTTTATTCGCATATTTGTAAACGCAATAACTCCTTAATATACTCACTCAGATAAATAAGATTTGGTATGCGGCCTTCTAACCTTAATTGTAGATTTGTGTCCAATTTTTTTTTCAATCGGTTAAAAAAAGCCGTTCAAATTGCATCTTTGCTATCTTCACCATTCTACGATGCAAAAAAGAAATCAGCGGGAGTGACCTCCTCTAAACTTTCTCGTATACTTCTCAAAAATTTGTCATTTCCCCTCCCCCTGCATGGATAAAAAATTCGAACCCACTGTAACCCAGAATGCAATGACTATTAGAAGGTTTTTCATTGTAGATTATAGCGATTGTAAAATATTTAGCTGAAGAATCAAATTCAAGGAGATGCGTAACGACAAAATGCGTACCGATTCCACTCTTGCCGGCTCAAGGACAAAGTGACGTAATCCTTCCTCGTGCACAGAGTTTGCTACCAGTACGCATGCG
Source organism: Araneus ventricosus (assembly GCA_013235015.1). Classification (NCBI taxonomy): domain Eukaryota; kingdom Metazoa; phylum Arthropoda; class Arachnida; order Araneae; family Araneidae; genus Araneus; species Araneus ventricosus. The sequence goes on along the minus strand of BGPR01000341.1, from coordinate 230,296 downwards.
CATGGAGAACTGGATAAAAAAATTGAATATGCAATTTGGACGCCTGTTTTTTACCGATTGAAATGAAATTTGGGCACAGATCTATAATTAATGTCAGCAACCTTCATACCAATATTTATTTATCTAAGCCAAAGGGTTCAGGAGATATAATTTTTACAAGTATGCGATTATACAGTCCGACAGACCATCAACCCTTCGACGTATTTGGTCCAAACTTTGATACGGATCTACATTCATGATGATAAAACTGTGTTCCAAATTTTATCCATCTAGCTATTCAAGTTTTTGAGTTATAGTGTTCACATGACCGCGGACATACAAACAGACATACTTCCCGTTGACGGATTTTGTCCAAAATTTGAAAGAAACCTACAAATCATGTGGAAAAACCGCATACCAAATTTCATCCCCGTATGTCTAATAGTTTTCGAGTTATCGTGTTCAAAGACAGACACACAGACAGACATAATTCCAAAAAAAAAAAAAAAAAATTGGACTCAGGGAAGTCTAAAACGTGGAGATTCTTCAAAGTCTCGAGTTTGAATTTTTTGACGATTACAATACTTTCTCTTTGTATACTTCCTATACGAGAAAGTAAAAATAAAGCTCGACCGAGAGATACTCGCGTTTCTTTATCGTATTACGTTCTGCGTTGGCTCACTATCAAATTCTATTCCAACTCTTCGGGTGTTTTTGTTATAATTTTGATCTGTCGCTTTCATTCCGGTGAATCATAAAGAAGCATTTTCTCGAAAAGAGTTAAAAGAGTTGCATATTTGATTTACTTTTAATTTTATTTTGTATGTGGTAAGACATTTTTTGCTGTTAGTGGATTTTGCGATCTGAGATATTGTTGGCTAGCTAAAAGCCCGTCTTAGACGGGCGCAAATCTTCTAGTGACTTAGATCATTGAAATTTGGTGTGCGGTCTTCTAATCTTAATTGTAGATCTGTTCGTTTTTGATCGATCTTTCGTTTTCTCTCTCGATTTTTTCGTTTTAGTGGTTGAAAAAAAAAGGCATTCCATTTTCATATTTGGTTTCTTTGCCATACTATGACACAAAAAATCTCGCGACTGCTTGGCGCGTTTTACTGCTGTTTGGCTTATTTTTTCTCCGCCTGCGTTAGGGAGTGTGCGAGAAAGTTTAGAAGAGACCACTCCCGCTGGTTACAGATAGAAAAGGAAGGAAAGAAAGAACTAAAATATCATACACTGAGAAACAACACCGGAAATTGGATCGAAAATAAACATTCCTTTCCCAATGTGTGGAGAAAAGTGAACTTCGGCCACTACCGGAGTTGGGCATGCAAGAATTCATTTTTACCTTTCGGATTTCATTAGGGCTCTGACAAAGAAGCTGCTGATATTACATCGGAAATGAAAGCTCAGCAGATTTTGAGGGAAATAGACATTATTGCCCATTCCTCAACAATTACCGACGAAACAATTAGGGATTTATTTGTCCAAATAAAAAGAACTGAAAAAGTTACTTCCGAAAAAGAAAAATACCTAGCAAACGTAAGTTGTACCTTTCTTCAAAAAGCATTGATAAATACTTTTTACTTTAAATGATTCTTAAAATTTGCTTTAGCAGAAATGACGAATTAGAGCTTGTTCTAATATGTATTTTGCACTTCCAAACATGGATCCTCTTTGGTGCTGCTACCCCTTTGAGAGGCCAGTTTTCCTTGGAAAAGAGGGTGGCCTCTATAAAGAGATTTCACTGCTTCTTTAGACACTTCATATATATAAACAACAGAAACAATAAAAACAGAAACAATAAAAACAGAAACAAAACATAACTGAAGAATATATGAAGCTAATAAAGAAATTCCCCTCAACTTCTGGATTTAAATACGTAACTGATGATATCTTCTATTACATTTATGAAATTTCTTCGACTATACCTTCAGTAACACAAAGGTATTATTTGTATTGTGGCAATATCGCTTAGCATCATGTGCTTCTTGGATTCTAATTAATTTTATACTCCGATATATAGGGAAGTTAGAATTAAGTATCAGTATTATAAGCACCACAGATGAAAAAATTCCAGCAGCCATAAGAAAACTAGCTTTTATTGAAATGAACATGGTGAAGTAATTCAATGAAATGAAAAGGAAAAAATACAGAACTAAAAAACATCTGATGAAAATTACCATTGTTTTTACTCTGAAACGCTTTACCTATTCATTAATTAAATTGACATTTTGGTGTTTATGACGATTGTTAGTATTTTTTGCACTTCTACACCACTAAAAATTCGTAATTAGTGTGCTGTAATTTAACTTCTATGATTAAATTTTATATGACGACGATTAAATTTCCTCATGTTTTGCAATGCATGCTACCGAAATATGGCTTTCTTTTGACAATTATTTTCTCAGCAGTGCTCTGAATAAATATGCTTTAATTTCAACCACCTGGTATAAGAAACCTCAAAAATGTCCTATTTTAACCTCTGGACAAAAAACGAAACTGATCTTTAAACATTGAAACCTTAATAAATAAAGGGTCGCAAACAGAATCCCTCATTAAATGAACTAGAAAATTCAGGAAGTGTTCAAAAAAACAGCCACCGACAATTCCTTTCCTCAATTTTATTTCCGATCACTTAATTCATTTATTTATTTTCATACCATCTGTGTGTCAACGCGGCTGCTTAGACAACATTTATCAATATGGGTTAATAGAATTCTGTCATGATTTTTAATTAATCTTCATTTAACTCCTTCCTTGTTCCTCCCCTTTTGTTGCTGGCTAAAATGTATCGAAAAATACTCGACTTCCTTCATTAACTTGCATACACCGTACGTAACAACAGTATCTGGTTATTCTTCTTATCAGGACAACTATTATCCGTCTATCAATTTCATCACAATTCCTAGGGTGTATCCGACCAGCAATCTACCCCTGTCACTCCATTTCACACACTTGATTTCATTCTGTATACAAATTTAAGGCACCCTAATGCATGCTGTGACAGATAACCTTAGCGCAGTTTTGGGGTCAAGCCCTTGTTTGTTATTCAAACATCCCTTTAGGCCCTCTTTAGCCAACAGTGGTTGGTTCAATGTAAAGTTTTATTACATTTTTTTACATCTTGCTCATTGAGTTCAATGAGATCAAGATTTAAACGTCAAAAGCAAGATTTCAGCATCAAATTAAGCAATGGCCTTTTAGTCTTTTATTTATTTATGTCCTTAAAAAGCTTGAGAATTGTATGGCAGTAAATTGAACAAACTTGTGATGCTTTCTATAGATTTCAGTTCGTAAAATTTGTGAACATATTGCAAACCAACACATTTTTTGAAAGCAGAATCATTTCAGTTTTCATTTTGGAATTCGCTTAATTATTACATAAATTGTGAAGCCGTGTAAGAAATTCTGTCATCTAATAGGGCAGGAAAACACTGTCTGAAGCATTATATCTCTTATCTTGTCACATAGTTATTCAAATTTTATTTAAATTTAGGTATTCAACTTAAAGTTTTTCAGTTTAAAACTTGAATACTTAGTAATTTTTTTCCACAAGTGGAGGGAAAATTTAAGCTGAAAAAAAAACTGGTGTTAAAAAGAATTCACAACCACTTTCTGATTTCTGAGCCTAAGACGAATTCGCATCCTAATTTATGTCTTAGAAATTGTAACGCAACTCCAAAATAGGGATAAATGTTAATTAATGCTAAACATAGAAATTTAACATTACTTAATAATGAATAAAAAGAAATTGAATTTAAAATATTTATTGGGTAAATTCGGATTTTTTTTATTCAAAACTATTTACTCAACTGTTTTTGTTTACAAAATTTTGATCTTAACCAAAAGGCGATGCTTACAAAATTTGAGGAATTGAAATGGAAATGGCACTGTGAAAAATTTTACTATGTGAATATTGTCTTATCATGCCACCCCAAAACAGGGAAATAAATAGGAATTAATTTATAATAAATAAATAAGAATTGACTTCAAAATAGTAATTCGGCAAATTCTAATGATTTTTCCTTTATTCAAAATTCTTTACTTAACTATTTTTGAGTGTAAAAATCGAAGAATCTTAAAGAAAATAGCCCTTTGAAAGTTTTACCGGTTATTTCAGTACGATCCAGTTACAATCGCGAGTTCAAGACATTTCGATTTAAATAGCGTAAACTAAGATAGTTTTATAATTATTTTGCTATATCAGAATCCAACAGAAATATGCAATGTAACTTGCAAAGATGAGCTGACAGAATTTTAACAACATAAAAATTTTGACACTCGATTGCATCTGTTCTCTTAAACTTTTAGGTAAAGAAGGCTTTTATCCGTATTCATGAAATAAAACTGTAACTCAGTAGATAAATTTTTCAGTTTTTGAAATTAAACTTCAAAGTTTACTTTCTCCAATTTAAATTATCTCAATGTAAAGAAATCATAAAAATAATATATCGTCTGTTCAATTAATTCTAATTACTTACTTATCAACTGGCCCTCAATTGTCGACCGCTGTTTCAAGAACAAAAGCTGAACTTCATATTAATATAAAAAAAACATTATTTTTACGATTCTTACGTATTTTTAATAGTAATTATCCGAAAAATTATGAATAATTTATTTTCTTTTCTATATGTTATTTGCTTTATTTAAAATAAAATCCAAAAAGCATTCGAAACGAAGTAGAATTTTTTATTTGCAGTCAATACAGATAATTTCACTTGAAATTTTTCAATTCACAAATTCACAACGACTGACAGATTAGTAATAAAATAGCAAGAACAACTATTAGATCAATGCATTGGCAATCAATAGGTAAATCTACTTTATTGAACGCATATTATTAAACCAAAAATTATATTGAAAGAAAAATAAATGATAAATTTATTTTGAAAAAAAATCTCCTAGGTCTATGCGACTCGAAAATCACTATAAGCTTAAATTTCCTATCTTAAAAAATTGAATGATATACCGACAATATACTCAATCCCTTATTGTTTTAAAATATAACTAAAATTTTTCTCGACGCAACTTTGTCTATCTACGCTTTTCTATAATTATTCAACTGTTTTAACTGTTGTTTAACAGTTGTTTCTGTAAATTTTTTAACTGTTTCGACAAAAGAGCATTAAATTCTTATTAATAAAAGACAAACAATTGCTTAATAATTTCTTTTATATTTCTTTAAACCAAGAATATATATTAGCAAGTAAACAAGAAGCTTAAGAGAGATGAATTCACATCTCTTTTAAGCTTGCCTAAGCTATGCGCAGTCATTTATTTGAAAACTAACTCTTATTTTTTCTGAGTTGAATCCTTCAAATCCTATTAAGTATTAGCTTTACAGACTTTTCCCTATCTTCCGTTCTCAAGGCGCAATCAGTTACAGTACTATTAAATAAATGTCCCATAATTTAATATATTTCAAGTGCAGCCTTCTTTCTTTTCCTTTATATTCATGCTTAGAAATTAAAGCTGAAATCCTATTTCAATAAATTCGACATTCCATTTTTTAAGTAAAGATTTGGGTTTTGGATTAATTAAATTAATTCGGTACGTATAATTACAAATTAATAAAATTCTAAATTATATTTACTGTTCTCATGATTATGACAAACAATTCAAATGTATAATAAGCTTACGACCAACTAAAAATACTTCATAATTTAAAGTACGTAAAGAAATTTACGATTTACTTTCAAGCCTTAATTCTTCGGGACGATGATTTTATTTGATCCTTCTCTGTCATTTATAATTAGAATAATTTCAATTTCACTTTAATTAGTAATTAGGTATCTTGTAAATTAGTCTTTTTCAATGAAAATTTAATTGCTGAGAAGGTTCATATTTTAAGATGGAACATAATGCAGATGTAATCTGATTTCCGCAGAAATGAATTTCCAAGCATGGCTCATTGGTTTTAAAAATAAGCTAAATTAGGTATAAACCTCTATGCGAAAAAACACTTCATGATATAAAGAAATTATTGACGTCAAAAGGTAAATTGGGATCAGAAAATACTTCTTTTACTGCTGAAGAAAATATGGAAAGAAAAACGGTCAACTTCCTTCAGCAATCATGTTTATGCTATTACGTTATTAAATGCTACCAGTACATTTAATTATTAGGTTTAATATGCAATATAATATCGATAAGTTTTTTTTGTATACTTGTTTGCATTTCAAAATCAATACATAGTGGATTCTTTGATTTTTTTTTTTGAAGAACGGAAATCTAATTTCGGATAAGAAAAAAGCATGGCATAACGGACAGCTTAACTTGGACGGTGGGAGTATGATTTCATTACGAAATCTACAAGAAAAAAATTTATACATTTTAGTTCTTTCCTCAAAAGTAAAAATAATTGTTCGTTCAGCTATAAAGAACTTTTGCTAAAAATTATTGTTCCAAAAACATTTATGCTGTTGTGAATTCAAAAAAAAAAACTGGAAACGTTATCCTTTTGAAGAAATCACAAGATTCCCTATAAATTCCAGCATGCAGAGATTTCTCAAATGTGAGTAAAACAATTAAAGCAATGTATATTAATGATGTAGTGTTCCTCTCTGTGTGCCGGAATTCTAAAAAAAGATCGAATTCTCAATTTAAAAATATTGCGTTAGCAGTTGATATTTACAAATTAATTGATTATCATTTTTTGCCATTAAATCTCTCTTTTTGAACTTTTCCTCACGAAAAATATACTCTGTCCTAAAATTAAGCCACGTATCACGAAATCATAGAAAAATGTTGAAGTATACAAAATATTCTGTCTGTATTATTATAGCTCCAAAGATTGATAAATCTTAATATGAAATCCCTTAATGAATCAGTATATACAAACGACATTCGATTTTGCAGCATATAATGACAAGTATCTGAGAAGTTATCTAATTAATAGCATCAGTAATGTGCTGTTATTCTATAGCAGAATAACTATTAAAAACTAAAATTTGAAAAGCGTGATAGTAATACCTTTGAATTCAGATAGTTCCTTTTTTTCACATAATTTTGTAATAAGTCTAATAATTCTAGACGCCAGAGTAGGACAATCTGGGACTATTGTTTCATTTAAAAAAACAGAAAATTCTAAAAATTTTCTTTCTTCATTTTGGAGTTGTCTGCTTAATTAACGAAATGATAACATCAATAAAAAAAATAACTTGTTGGATCGAAAAACACCAATGATGCACTATGGACCCAGCCCCTTGTTTGTCTTCCAAACATCCCTCTGGCCCTGTATGGCCGACAATGGCCCGATTCTGAGCATTGTAGTAACAACACCAAAACAGGCCCTCGAAAAGCTTGGGTAGATAGACACTTGACAACTCTTAGTAATGAGTTTTCGAAGCTGATATATTTATACGAAACTGCCTCGACTAACAGGACTTGAATGTTAACTAACACCACGGGTTGAGATAGGCTGCCCAGAGACGAAGAAAACAAATAGCGACCGTGGCTATCAATATGTAGGCGAAGGCACAGGTGTAAATAGCCTACTTGCTGAATAATGGCTGCGATTTCGCCGTTGAGGCATTAATCTTTGAAATTGAATTCGACTTGACTCTTATTTTCTATACCATCTTCGAGTTGCAAGGGTCTATTTAAATTATAAATCATCTCGGATGTTATTATTATTATCTGAGTCGTACTTGTCTGCAGTGAACGCTTTTTGCTAAAAAATGACAAGGAAACTTTCGTCTTTTGTGCAGCGCTAAGTAGAAAGGATTCACTATGCATCATCCACCACGTGATGTCTGGAAACTATGAATAAGCAAGTAGAATGACACATGTCCGCAGTCAACCACATTGCTGATTATAGACTGAGGCAGACATTATAGAACCAAAAACGTAAACAAGCAGGAATGCGTTTTAAGACATTTAACATGATGGTATATACGCTTTTCAGAATCCCAGAGTGATTTGAAATTGCATGATAGATGAGAAAATTTGTATTAACACGTTGACGTAAGTGACGTCTACAGACGTCCAGTGCTTGGGATTGTAGATAAAAATGACGGCTATTGAGGTCCTATATTTTAAATAAATTATTAAAATGTATATCAGTGTTTAATCTATTTCCTTTGAAAGTCTTCATTGTTTTGGCAAGAATGAATGATGAAATATTTATCATTAAGATCACCTATCATTTACGTTCCCATACAAATGTTTCTCAAAATTGAATTTTGTATCTCTAAATTATTTCTAAATTTTATTTTTTCTAATATAAGTGTTTATTCTTGAATCTTTTTATTTTGTGTTGCAGAAAAATCTAAATGAATCAAATTAACTGAATTAATGTGAAAAATAAAGTTATATTGTTTTATAATTTTTTTCTTTTTGTTAAATTATTCCCAAAAATTTATCGTTTTAGTCTGCAAAGCTACCAAAACGTCTGTAGCCGTCTTTTGTGTATCAGCGAAATCGAGATATTAAAATCAAATGACGTCCGCTGTTTTTCAGAAAAATTTGTTCGATGTTGTTGTTGATGAGTGACTGGACCACTGTTTGAAAGATGCCAAGACCTTATCGTAAACGTGCAGCCGCAACGAATATTCGAGCGACGAGGTCCTCTACGCAAGTCGTCGAAAAATATACGCAAGCACTCCATCGATGTTACAAGCATGTAATATTGTTGATGGATGCAATTTATTTATTATGGTCGCTATTATCCTTAAGTGTTACCACATCATTGTCAAGTATTTTTTTCATAATACAGGTTATATTTCATTTCATATCTATTTCACTATATCTGTGCCTCAAAGTTTTACTTGCGCTGGTGCATTCCTTTATAAATTAGATATCTGCATTGAAATCTAGAAATTATGTATAAAAATTTCATACTTTCCTAGACGCAGGCTTTTATTTACCAAATTTCTTAAGAAACTTATGAGAAATCCCTGTTTTGCAAGGGCTTCTTCTAAAAAAAAATTTAATAATATAAGCAATTACAGCTATAAAGAAATTAAAATTTAATTACTTTTCCCTACGTCCAATCAGATAAATCAAAAATATAAGAGCTCGCAAGGTATCATAAAATATAATCCATCCAAAGAAAAAAACAACCATTAAAATCTTAATTATAATTAATTTTAGATAAAAAATGGGAGGAGAAATTTATGCTCTCTGAGATAAATTACCTTGACAACTACGTGTAATTAATATGTTTTTCTTTTTGTAGTCATAGAGTAATAGTTATACAGAATAAAATTATTGGTATTAATATCATGTTTCAGAAACACGCTTGAAACTTTCTGCCTTTATTAAACCTGGGCAAAGTACATGATACTTAGCTTGTTATAAACTTTTCATCACTCCAAATCGCTAAAATTCGCATTCATAATTCTAATCTTTCAATGAACCTTAATTTCTATTAAAAACTTTGTTTTCTTTTTTTTATTCATTATCCAACAATCTTGATGTTTTTGTTAAACTCGTAAATTCTCCTTTCGACCAACAGACAAAACTTCAGTGTTTCTCAGAAGTAATATTTTAATACGAAATTATGGATTATAGTTTTAAATGTAAAAATTAAAATGATCAGAGAAATAAGTTTATGTTGGAAATGCCTCACAGATCGAGCTCAAAGAAAAGTGTAACAGCGATGCAGTATTTGGTAAAATTCTTTGTCGCTGTCCATAAAACGAGTTATTCGTAGAGATCGGTTCTAGTAAAAATTTTAAAAAATAGAAAACATTTCACTCAAAGATTTCGTAATAGTTCCTGATATCCACAGTTTTGCATAGTACCACAGGTTTAAAATAGCGAAAGAAAATGGGTGAATTCAAAAATTTTCTTTGTTATTTCAGTAGCGTATTTAAACAGCTTTCTTTAAAACCATGTTTGAATGCAATGTTTTCCTTAAAGCATTCTTACAGAAGAGAATGTAGGAATTCAGTGCGGCAGATTTATTCTATTAAGTTACATATTCCTATTTTTGTTTAGTATATGAAAAATGGCGACTCTTCCATTGTAAGCGTGGTGTTGCCATAACCTATCCTATCACTGGCAGTGATGACTTAACTTAAATTTTGCCTTTTCTAATTATTTTAAATAATGTAATTATTAGCTAATAAAAAAATACTAAGATTTTTGACTTAATGCGCGTAAGTCTTAACAGAGAATCTATAACTATGCAATTGTTAATTTTTAATTAAATTTAATTGAAAATTATACTTTAAAATAAATGTTTAAGACTTTTTCTTGCCTTTTGTCCTCTCGTTTACAAATATTTACTGAACAGGGCTGAACAATAAGAAAAATAATGAAACAGTAAGTTTAAAATAAATACACATGTAGGGATGTTACTTTCGTATTTATTTATACAAAAACTAAAAGTAATTTTTTATTAATTTTATTTATCAATAATTCCTTTCTTTTTTATTTAAATTCAAATCTCAGGCTTTCGAAAAAAACTTCTCCGCTCTACAGTCTTTGGAAGGGAAGGAGGTGCTGTATTCTAGACAGTACATGTTCATACATTCCTCCCTTCACTAATTAAGGAACGCAACGAATGCACTTTCTTACTGCACGTGCGCGGCGGTATGAATTTGTCTTTTTAGAAGTTTTCTCTTGACAAAAAGAGGCATCCCGTTTTTCGCTGTGTTTCTCCTGAATATTAAAAGCTATAATTGGAATACTACTAGATCGTTGATGTATTTATATATCGCTCGTAAAAATTCAAATAACTTAGTTATTATATTTACACACTAAAAAAATGTAGAGGGGATACTGCAGTTCCGCAGTGCCTATGCACGAGTCATCTCTACACTTGAATTAGATAATAAGATGCATCTTCTGTGCACTTTGTATCATAAAGCGAAGCAAAAGTTACACAAATTAAATTTCACAGTGACAAATATTCCTACAGTGACGTAGTTCAGAATTTTAAAACTCGCACAACAGCCAAGAAAAGTGTGCACATGCATTCTTCATATATTCTTCATTAACTGAAATCAAATTTTTGTGCCTTTTCGGAATAGGAGGATGCATTTGCAACCTATCGCTCCCTCATCCACAATTGAAGAGCTGAATGGATGAACACATTAAGTGACATATTTGAAAAAAATTGAGATAATTGAACAAAAGCTCATGTTGAAGTCTAGTTTAAATATATGAAGTTTATTAAATCTGTTAAATGAGAAATAACGAAGTTTTCAGTGGATGAACATGTTAAGTGCTCTTGCTGTTTCGTAGTGGAAGAATACGTTAAGGACACTTAACATCTTTTTCCATGAGTAACCTGTTAAACATGAGTAAAATAAAATTTACTTCCATTGAAGCCGAATCGTTTTCAACGCGTTAAATAGTATTAATGCAGACGAAAATATTGACAAGACAATTCGAAAACAGAAATCGTTTGATTTCTGTTTTTGTTCGTTTTTCTGTTCTTTTGAGCGCTTTTCTTCAAAAGGGAAGGAAGAAAGTTTAAGCTAATCAAGTAAGGTTTCTGTTATAAAAGAAATTTCGCAGTAATTCTTAACAAATTTTGTATCTAGTCTCCATCGCGATCCATAAAACACGCTGAACTTCATTGCGTGACAAAGAATAGAGAAATTAACGGTAAATAAAAGAACTTTATGAAACTCGTCAATTTTTTTCTTCTTTCAATAATGGTTTATTTCAGCATTGCTGATATAACTTTTTCTTATGAAGCTGAACCTGGAGACCAACTATTTTTTATTTTTTTACTTAAAAAACTTTTCATTGATCACTTACTTATATTAGTTTTTAGCTCTTTAATAGCTAAAAAACTGAGCTGATGTGACTAGTTCACTTCTAAATCTTCTAGAATTCAACGAAATTTTAAGGAGTTAAAATCATCTTATTATATGGTCAGACTCTTGTTCATTCCAGAATAAGAACTTAACCACATCATTCCTATATCAATATCAATAAAGAATATTTCAAAGTAATTGAACATAAGTTTCCTGAGGTAGAACATTCGTATCTTGATTCTGATAGAGATTTCGGAAGAATTGAGAAAAAAATTAAGGAAGCATGAGACCGTATTCCTTCCAGAACAATGCCACGAAATCATAATGAAAAGTGGCAGAAATCATCATGTCACTGATATGACCCCCCAACTTTCGAGATATTAAAGGTCTCCGTAATAAACTGCAACTCACCAATAGAACCAACGGGAGTGTTCTCCCCTAAACTTTCTCGTATACTTCCCCAGAAAGGTGCTGTTTCCCTTCCCTCCGCGTGGATAAAAAAATTCGAACCTACTGTTACCCAGAATCCTATGACTATCAGAAGGTTTTTCATTATATTGATTGAAAAATATCTAGGTAAAGAATCAAATTCAAAGATATGCGTACCGATTTTCTGCTCATGTCGTCTCAATGGCAAACTGATGCAATTCGCTCCATAGCCTTCGCGTGCACAGAAGATTGCTTCCAGTACGCATGCGCGTGGAGATGACGGATTCTTTTCAAAAGTAAATTATACAGACCGACAAACAGTCAACCCTTTGACGGATTTGGCCCAAAATTTGATACGGACCTACATTTATGACGATAAAACCGTGTACCAAATTTTATCTATCTAGCTATTCAAGTTTTTGAGTTATAGTGTTCACATGACCGCGGACGTACAAACAGACAGACTTCCCGTAGACAGATTTTGTCCAAAATTTGATAGAAACCTAAAATTATGTTTAAAGACCACATACCAAATGTCATCCCGTAGCTCTAATAGTTTTCGAGTTATCGTGTTCACAGACAGACAGACATAATTCCAAAATTGTGTTTTTCGGACTCAGGGTTGTCTAAAACGTGAAGATTCGTCAAAATCTCGAGTTCGAATTTTTTGACGATTACAATACTTTCTCTTCGTATACGAGAAAGTAAAAAGGATTGTCCTCAATGAAAAAGTTACTTTCCGAGACGGCGTTAAATGGATTAGAGTAGAAGAATTCGGCTCGTACTTGTATAAGGATTGTTATGATCCTTATACACCTTTTAAGAAAACTGACTTGAGGAAGCAGATAAGGGGTGAAAAGCAACTCGTCAAAATTGGAGATTTCGAGTTGAAAAGGACATCCTATACCGGAACAAAGTTAACATTATAGAAGATTGAAAGCATAGAACAAAAGCTTCCTTTTATTGAAAAAGAGTATAATTTTTTTAAGAATCATTCATTTAAAAAGAAAAAGTAAAACATTGACATTCTTCAATGGATTTCAAGTTTATTATTCTTCTAATGCTGGTCCAATATCCAATTTGCTTAATTTTTCTTGTTCAACGTGCTGAAAATATGTACAGTTTTATATTTATACAGTCTTGCTGATCATAATTATGCTTATTATGGGCAACTGATTCTGGAGTGAAGCAAATTGCAAAAAAGATTAAAAGCTTCCTTTTCTTGAAGAAGAATATAAATTTTTTTATAAATCATTAATTCAAAAAATCAAACCATTCCTCTTCAAAAGGTTTTAGGTTTATTTTTATTGTTTCCCAAACTTACATATTATTTTGTGATCTTTTTGTGTATGTGTGTGTGTTCTATGTCAACATCCAATTTGTTCGATTTTTTCTTGTTCGGCTTGTGATGAAAATATATAGAGTTATACAATTTTTCCAATTCATTATTATGCGTATGCATTTTATCTACCATTATTACGTTGATGCAGAAAGGTACATGCACTTAACTTGTTCTTCCACGACTAATCAAAAAAGTTTTTTAATGCGTGAAATGGAAGAACATGTTAATTGCAAAAGATTGCTAAATTTGTCTATAATTAAAATAGCTATGACCTTGTAAACAAGCATAAAAGAATTTGAATGCTTTTTCGTCGCTAAAATGCCGGAACAGCAAAAATTGAGTAGAAAAACAAAAAAAATGTAACCTCTAAACTTTAAGGCTCATTTTCTCAAATTCGCTTAATTGTCACTTAACATGTTCATCCACTCAGCTCTTCAATTACGCTATTTTAAAACTAGAATGAAATAGCAGCACTAATAAAGAAATAAAAATTTGCTAATAAAGTTATAAAAAGTGTGTTTTTAAATACATTATAACATTCTGATGATTCACTATGTTATCTATTACGAAAGTTAAAATTAACCAACATATGTTGCAAACTTTTTTCAAAGTATAAAAGTTTTTAGTTTATGTTTGTGGGTGTTCTTTTTCTGGAAAGTTCTCAAATTAAGAATTGCGATCATAAGTTCAAAATGAAAGCTAATTGTTTTAACCCTCTACCGCCCATTCTTAAATCATATCTGATTAATACATTATTTCGCAACTGGTCAATTTATTTCTTCATAGTTGACGAATTGGAATTGAAGGTTAGATGATGCTTGCAGTCTATGCTAATTTTAATGGACGCAGACAATTTTAAGCTTCTCTAAGCGAGGAACTTTCGGTATTTGAGACTAGAAAACACACACAATGGATTGCCGATATAATGTACTTAAAAGAGTTAAGAGTGGCTGTAGAGTCCTCACACACACACAATCATAGTCAATAATTTTGCACAATATTTTACAGTACGCAGTTACTCATTGCCGTACCAATATGAATGTAAAAAAGATGTTATAAAACATTTTGTTTCACTCTGTGCAATTGACTAAATGCAACTTCAAAAAAATAAAGTTATAGCGAGAGAGATAAAAATTGGGCTGTTTCCGAACATAATTAGTTTAAAGACGATGTTCTATCCAAGAATTGTTCATGACATAGATATTTTTTGCGTAAATTCGATTAATTTTTTTCTAATGCATAAATAACTAATAACTCAATATTTTACTGCTTTTGTTTATATGAAACAACATTAATGCATGCAAATGCATTATCTGTTTGAACTTTTATGTTGTTGTTGTTATTGTGGGGAATTCCAGCATCTGTCAAATGTGGATTACTTTTTCTATCATGCATATAATACAGTGTTCAATAACAGAACATATTGTTGTAGCTGAAATGGAAAATTTTTCGCAAAAATTTTCGTTGTCCGAAATTGTTGTTGAAAAATTTGTTGTTTGTTTCGAAATTATTGTTATTGTTTCGTTTCTTCATTAACCGATTATATATTGTATTTTGAAAGTAGAGGAAGAAGTTTATAATGTGAGCGCATATGCAGGGACGAGTCAAAGTTTAAAGTGAATAGTGTTCCAAATATTTTGGTTGCTCAGTGTATACTAATAAGGGGAGGACACGACTTGGGAAAGTCAATTTGGAAAGAGACTTGGTACATTAATAGTATACCTTTAAGGTGCTCATCTATTAAAATGTTAAAGCGCAATGGCCAGCCAATTCGAAGAACTCCTCAAACTTTTGGGACAACTTATATACCAGTAAGTTGTCGGCTTTGCTGAGGCGCGAATAGCTTGGTCAGTATAGTACCCGCATGCTAACATTTTGGCCAGGGTTCGATCCTTGACCGCTTTTTCTTTTTTCAAAATATTTTTTGAAATTAATATTTAATTAAATTAAGATATTTTATAACCATCTTTTATTAAAATATTAATCAGTTTTAAGCATTATATAATATTGATTCAGATGATACATGAATTTTAATCATAATTTTATTTTTAAACAGTTAAATAAGCATAGAAACAACTTTAATGGTGTTAAATAATAAGTGTGATTACTAATAGCATTATATGTTAGTAATATTTTTGAATGAATCCATTAAAGCAGTTTCAAAATTTCTGTTCTAGCTTTATGGAACTGGTGATTCCATTAAAGTAATTACAGAATTTTCGTTCTAGTTTTACGGAACCGGTTTCGGTCGTGAAAGAATGTATTCAAAACTATTTAACTGTTGAAAAATTCAATCATAACTGTAATTTAAGTATCATATAAATAAACAGTTTTTTGCATCAAAGATTAATATTTTAAATTAAATATTTATAAATTGTTAATTTAGTTTGAAATTTTTCTACATTTAATAATTTTTATTTACATGCAAGAACCGAATTGATAATTCTCTTAAAAACATTGAAAATAAAAAATATATATTGACATATTGTATAATTAATAAATGGTGTGCCTTTCTTTTTAAGATCTATTGGCAAATAAACTTCAATGTTAGGACCGCCTTTCTCGTTATTCAAAAGATCAACGGCTGCTCTCTCCTTCCCGTTCACAGCCGGTTCCATAAAGTTAGAACAGATATTTTGTAATTTATTTAATGGAATCGTTCAAAAATTTTACTGTCATATAATGATAATAGTAATTACATTTGTTATTTAACACCATTAAAGTTGTTTTTACGATTATTTAACTGTTTAAAAATTAAATTATGACTACAATTCATGTATCATGTGAATAAATAGTTAGTTAATGCTTAAAAATTATCAATATTTTAATAAAAGATGTTTATAAATTTTTAATTTAATTAAATATTAATTTCAAAAATATTTTGAAAAAGAAAAAAAAGAAAAAGAGGACGCGGATCGAACCCTGGCCAAAATGTTAGCACGCAAGTACTATACTGATCATTCGCGCCGCATCATATGCGACAACTTACTGGTATATAAGCTGTGCCGAAAGTTTGAGAGCTATTCTCTCCAAAATTGGCTGGCCATTGCGCTTTAACATTTTAATAGACAAACACCTTAAAGTTATACTATTAATATACCAAGTCTCATCCCGAACTGAATTTCCCAAGTCGTGCCATCCCCTTGTAAGTGCCTACTATAATCGCGGCCCATTAGCTAATTTCCAAACTGCTGGAGGTAAGTATACTGTTCAGTTTGAAATATACTTTTAATGAATGCATATTTCAGCTGCTTGCAGAGCCAGCTTGGCTCATCTTCTTTTCTAGTTATAGTTGAAGCGCGCTATATTTTAGGCGATCTCAAGTGTCGGGGGCCAGAAGGCGCCAATTTTATTTTTTAAAAAGCATGGTGTGCATATACTAGAGCGCAGTTGCTCTGCGTGGGTTCAGCTGGTTTCATTTATTTCTTAATGTTGCGCTCATGCAACTTGAATCAATTGTCTACAGTTGTTTTGCGTTCTAACGAAAGCACTCAGTGCTTGGCAATGATGTCTTACATTTTTAACTTAGCGTAAAGTTCTTAACTTTTTTTTAATAAACCTAAAAATTTCAGGTTGATTATGAAAATGCAGCATAATTTTCCTATTAGTTAGATCGATTTCAAAATATGGATGAAGTTAAGCAATAGAACTACATTTTTTTATTGGCTTACGATATTCAGGACTTCAATCTTACAAACTTCTGTGCAAACTTCTGGGAGGAGTAGATTACCAAGATGAATCAGCATAGTAGGATCGGAACGCCATGGTCTCGTGCAAGTATCTAGAGAATACGAGGAACGAATTAGCAATACATAAGTAAGAAATATTATTTAATCAGAAAATGGAAAGATTAAGTTATTAACTTTCCATTAGTGTCAATTTCTATTAGATACATATTACGTTACGGCATAATTTTTTTCAAGCGACGACTCACAAAATGTGGCATTTCAGAAAATTTCATTTCCAACCGTATAAATTGAAAACTGAGCGTTTATTCAATGGATATTTCGTTTTTTTTTTTTGCCGCTATTGAAGATAGTAGACGTTTGGCGAGCAGTTTAACAGTTGGCGAACGTTTCTCGAGATTGGTGACGTGGCAATACCCCAATATTAAGCCTAACCGATGATTTCGACAAACGAAAGGTTGAGAGACCCCAGAAGTTTGAATCTTCGAACA
This sequence comes from Araneus ventricosus, assembly GCA_013235015.1. NCBI lineage: Eukaryota > Metazoa > Arthropoda > Arachnida > Araneae > Araneidae > Araneus > Araneus ventricosus. The sequence goes on along the minus strand of BGPR01000341.1, from coordinate 212,655 downwards.
CCAGCTGAACAGAAATTTGGCATCATCGCCGCATGTAATCAATTCTGTTATTCTGGGAGTCTATCAGATGGTCGCGGCAATTAGGTGGATGCGTGTTCCTGAATTATCTTGACTGTACATGCATGTAGCGTACATTTCAGTTGTCATGCGATACCAGAAATAATCGACGAGAGGCTGTCTCTGCGAAACGGCTGCTGGGATTGAGAAGTGTATACTTACTTACCTCACTCAACTGTGACTTTCTGTAACTAAAGTAGCTGTATGTGACTATTAACTCTATAGTCTATAGTGACAATTAGTGTAGTGTGGCTATGTGACTCTATCTATGTAAAATTCTTCGTGATTTTCACCAACTTTGCAACTCGACTGTGACTAAATCGTAATTAAAAATTCTAAAATTATTTTTTTACAATCTTTAATGTCTACCTTTCTCTGTTAAAAGAAACTAAAACCAACTATCTATGTTATTTGGTTGCCTAGCTATAAGCGTTTAACTTTAGCACAAAATTCGACGTAATTCAACAAGTCTTGAGTAATATTTCGCGCGATCTATGAATGAATTGTCCTAGTCTGAGTGCTCGAGCATCGGTTGCTGTGAATGTAATCAAAAGTTTTCGTGATTTTCACCTATTTTGCAGCTCTACTGTGACTAATCCGTAATTCCAAATTCTAAAGTTCCTTTTGCAATCTTTAATGTCCACCTTTCTCTGTTAAATGAAACTAAAACCAACTCTCTATGTTACTTTGTTGCGAAGCTATAAGCGTTTAACTTTAAGGCGAAAAGCGTCGTAATTTTTTCCTTTCCCGACGCACCATTAGACCACTACGGAGAGACGTAAGTCTACGTCAAAAACCAATGAGAGATTTCTCTGCTTGAATTTCTTCTGTTCGTTTCTGCTTATAAGAGTCCGTATTCCTAGGACGTACAACAGAGGAATGCATAATGGCAGAATGTGACGTATTTTATATTTCGTAGTATAATGAATAAAATGGAGTATGTATTTGGACGCCTTCCTTTCGAACGATTGGGTCCAAAATATTCTACGTTGATGTGTTTTCGAGGTATCGGACTCCTTTACAAGTGAATACACAGACCGACAGACGGTCAAGTCATGGACAGATTTGGTCCAATATTTGATACACATCTACAATTTTGCTGATAAAACCATATGCTTAATATCAACCACCTAGTTCTTTGCGTTTTAACTTCTTCGTATACTAAGTATACAAAGAAAAAGTCGTCGCTTAACAAGCTATATTACTTACTTATCTCAATTTTTCAAAATTTCAAAGAAGACGGAAATACTCATTTTTTTGCAACCAAGAACGAATATTTCTGAATTTTTTAACATCTGAGATAAACACGAGACAGCATGTCCCTGCTAGATGTGAACAAGAAAAGAAAAGTTCTTTATTGGTTGCGAAAAATTGAATGCTTTCTTCCTCTTTGAAATTTTGAAAAATGGAGATAGGTGATGTCGCTCGTTAAGCGACAGAGCATTGTAATCGCCAAAGAATTCAATATCGAGACTTTGATGAATCTGCGCGTTTCAAACCTCCATGAGTCCGAAAAGCCGGAATCATGTCTGGCTGTCTGTCTTTTGTTTTGTGAGCATAATAACTCAAATAGTTAGATAAATGAAATGAAGCATATAAATTTATCATTAAAACTGTAGATCTCTATCAAATTTTGAGCAGAACCCAACAAAGGGCTGTCGGTCTGGATATTTCCGTGTAAGTGAAAGCGATAATTCGAGAACGTAACGAATTGGAACAAATGAAATTTCGTGTGTGGTCTTTTCACGAACATTGCAGATCAGTATCAAATTTTACACTCAATCGATGGAAAGGAATACACCCAAAATCCATACTCATATTTCTTCACTATACTATGAAGCACAAAATATGTCATATTGTTGTTTGGGAACAGCTTTGGTATACGGCATCACTGGCGATAATCTTGTATATTGGCTGCTTTTTGTCGCCTAACCAAACATCGCTTCGTTAAGTCGCCAAAACAAAATATCGCCAATGGGGTCCTGTACTGAAACTGTTGAAAAAAGTCGCCAAAACAAAATTATCGCCAGTGATGCCGTATATTAAAGTTGTACCGCTGTTTGTATACTAGAAATTCGAGGGAGGAACACTCACGCTAGTTCCCATGTACATGAACGGACTCAATATGTAAAAATTTACTTACGTACATGATATTTGTTCGTGTTTACAGGCATAATAATAGCGAAAAATTAGAGGTGCAGCATTGATATACGGCATCACTGGCGATATTTTGTGATTTTAGAGACTTTTTACGTTTGGCGCCGAAAGACGCCATTTTCCAGGTCGGAAGTAAAAAAAATAAGCTAGATTCCTAACATTCAATAAAAAAGCGAATCTACGAGGTTCCCGCTTTGCTGAAGACGAAGTCGCTGATGTTTTTCTAAGTTTAAAAAATTTACCCGGAACGCGTTCGCAAGAAAACAATATGCAACAAAACAATCGCCATGTTTGTTTAGGCAACACAACCGACGTCATGTTTGTTTACTCAATAAAAAAGTCGCCGAAATTACAAAATATTGCAAGTGATGCCGTATATCAAAGATGTTCCAAATTAGATTTTTGTAGAATGTATTTTCCAATTTATGGTCTTTTACCGTACATTAAATGCATTCAATTGAAAAAAGTACTACTTTCAACATTTTTTTCTAATTTCATTCGAAAAATCCTTTTGAAATATTTGATTTTTGAACTTTAGTACACTTTCCGTTCTTTTGCCATTTTTCAAAAAATTGCAGAGGTATTTTTTAGAGTGAACTCTCGAAAATTAATGATATTTTTCTTCGTTTTTCGTTAAAGGTTTAAATATTTGGTTGAAATCTAGAATTTGGTACACATTCTTAAAATGGCGCCAAGTCGCCAAAGCTAATACACGTAATACCTACATATAGCTTTGGCGACTTGGCTCCAATGATATGCAGCTTTCAACATATTGCTTTGGCGATTTGGCAGCGTTTTAAGAGTGTGTACCAACTTCTAGATTTCAACCAAATATTTTTTTATGTGGGAGATTTTCGCGCATTTTGTCAAAATCCATTTTTAAAATTTCAGCAAGAACTCCATTTTAAATGTATGGTACTTTTTCCGTTAGCGGGACACCAATCGTCGCCATGCTTGAATGTTGGCGATTTTCCAACATTCATTGCCTAGAAATTTATCGGCAAGATTGGGCAGGTTTCTGTGTAGGACACCGTTGACGAGAAGTACCAAATCAACATTATTTCTAGCAGCAAGAAACGTAATATTCTAAGCAGTTACGTCTTGTTGAAATATTAGTTTCTGAACGGAATTATCAGAAAATTACAATAAAAAGAGTATAAAGAAGACATTGAGATGAATTGAGACCTATGAAGCATACAAAAAATGAAAACTTTTTTAAGAAAAGCGGTCATTTACATTTGTTTCAAGCATCATTCTGCAAGTGAAATAAAGCTCAAAACTCTATATTAACACAAAAATTTTATGGATAACCGAAATTAAAATAATAAATATTTGATATATAAGATAATATAATGAAAGTAAAATCAACATTTTTCAGTTGCTTTTATCAAAATCATTTAAATGAATAGACGCAAAATACACTTTTCGTTACTAATGAAAATATATTAGATTTCATCGAATATCAAATGATATCAAATATATTATAATTGTCACTCTTTGTTACAGTTAAAGAAAGAAAATAGTCTGCCTAACTACCATAAAACCCAGTTATATCCCGATTTTGAAGTTCCTCTCGTTTGTTTAGCTGCAGATTAATGAAAAAGTGCATTGTATTATCTAAACGTTAGTCATTTTCTATACAAATTTTATAAAGCAAGCAATTGAAATATCAATACAACCCCTCAAATCTTTCTAATATTCCAGTTGCATACTATCCATTAAGCATCTGTCTAAATTTCTCAGCAAAATTAGGGTTCTAAATTAACCTTCCAAAATCGAAACGAGAAGCAAGCATTTTTTCAAAACGACGAATTACATAATATGCATTGTTTGCATATAAATAGCGCATGATGGAGCATAAATTTAAGAACTATATTTAAGTGATTTCGGAATAGATGGAGTTTAATTTATTTGGAAAATTTTCTCCAAAACCTAATTGAAAACGGAACAGCTTCGACAAACGGCATCACTGGCTATAATCTTGTATTGGCGACTTTTTGTCGCCTAACCGAAAATCGTATCGTTAATTCGCCAAAACAAAATTTCGCCAATGGGGTTCTATATTGAAGCTATTGAAAAAAATCGCCAAAACAAAATTATCGCCATTGATGCCGTATGTCGAACCTGCACCTTGAAAACAACCATATTATTGGGAAGAAGCAGCTCAAGAAAGAGTAGCCAATAAATTGTTTTTCACCTTGGCGCCTCATTCTTAAATTTTTACAATAAAATTTTGTTTCACTACCTATATTTCAGAAAAAGTGAGCAATGAGAACAAATTTTATTGAAAAAAAGGATGAATTTTTCTAAAATTTCAAATCGTTTTGCTAGTTCAACGCATACATGAAAATTTTAGATATGATGTATTAGCGGTGTCTTTCTTGCTGTTTTAGGAATTTTCAAACCTTTGAATCGTTGCTATTTCTTGCTAGCTTTTGCAGATGGTTTTGCACTTGGCTTCTTCAGACCAGATTCCTTTGAAGATTGCGTTGATTCCTTGTCTGTAGACGCAGCTGCTTTCTTTTTAATCGGGCTTTTATCTCTGGAGGCTTTAGTTTTGGCAACTTTTTTAGCACCGCTCACTGCTGGTTTTGCAGTTTTGCTGACAGTACGTTTGGAAGACACAGAGCCGGATGGATTTGAGGTTTTTCCGACAGCACGTTTGGTAGCCGCAGAGTTGGACGGCTTCTTCGCTGATTTTGAAGTTTCCTTTACGCTTTTACGTTCGCTGGCTTTTTGAGCAGCTGCAGTTTTGCTTTCTGCTACTGGTTTTGAATTTGCCCTTTCAGAAGACAGTCCATCTTGAGTGTCGTTTCTCTCCACTGGATTATAAGTAGGCATCTCTGCTTGAATAGAAGTCATATTAACTGATTCATCCATTTCGTTTAACTTTTGATTTTTTGAAGCCAGGGAAATAAATTAGAGGTTAATCAAAAGCAGTATTTCAAATTTTGTCAACGTAAGATTTTCAAAATTTGCCTTACAGTGATGGAGATTTTTCTTCCAACTGATTTCTTTAAATTTCACGATTGCACAGAGCATGGATGCAACGCTCGGGAATCGTTTATCAAAACTTTTATTTTTAATGTGATGTGTGCTACGATCCAACTCTATGTTACTTCCTTTGAACTGTTAGCTCCATTATTCATACACAAACTACATATAAGCTTTTCTGAACAAAAAATTATAAAATTATTAAAATGTTAAATTTATCTTCAGTGTAATACGGAACTGTTTACCGCACTGTATGAGAACTAGTGACAATTTTTTTCGTAGCGTTATGGAAGAGTTTTCTGTTTTTTTTATATTGGGTCACGGGCCATTTTCCAGTGATCCTCCGATTTAATCAATCGCCAAATCCGTTTGTATACTATATCAAGCGCCATGCTTTGAGTTCGTTTAATTCTATTTACCTAAAACGCCCCCCACCCCGGAAAAGGGCATAATTCCAAATGAAACGATTGTTATTAGTTAAATCGTTTGGTTAAAAATTGATTCTCCAGTGATTATCTAAATTCTTTAATCAAACATTTTACAGCCAAACAAGCCTTAAAAGTCTCCAATAAGAGCGATAACGAACAATTATGACACTTACAGCCTTTCCACAAAATGAGGCTCTTTCTTTAAGTAAACATTGATAATAAAGGGGCAGCAGCATCAAATTTAATTTTTTTCAATTTATTCTTACACCATAACTTCAAAAAACTCTACTTTAAACATTAATTAACATCTTAGAAAGAGTGTTGAAATTTTGAAGATTCCCATTGACGAACCATTACATTGGAAGTCGTTCGGTATAGCGGAAGTTTAACCCAAATAAACAACACAAAAAAATCGTCCATATGAATTCATTGTATACGGGAACGCGTTATAGACAGTCCACTGTAATTAGCAATATTTAATATCTACAGACAGCATATGAACTCTACTGGCATTGAAATCGGTTCGTAAAGTCGAATATGGATTGGAATAGTTTTGGGTGCAGTTTGAAAATCACGTGATTCACGAAGTAACTTAGTCTTCCAAATGCGTGTAATACGATCCCAGTGTAAACTCGGCTTGATATGTATAACGTCGCACGACTTTTTTTTCTCAATACTAATATAATAGACCAGATCTCTTGGTAACGCTCTGACGTCACCAATAATAAAACTCGAGTCATAACACTGCGAGACGTTAAACAGCATTATTTCATTGTTAGAGAACCTAAATTTCAGTAATTTTAAATTTAAAAGAGTAATTGCTCTAATTTCAAATTTAATAGCTCTAAATTAGTGAAATAAAATTTTCTATCGATTGATATGAAATTTATCTCGCTATGATCAATAGTTCCCGAGAAATTTTAAATTATATTAATCATATATTTCAAATTTATCCGGTAAACTGAATGATTACAGCTTCTATTCTTTAATTATTTTTATAAGTATGTTTTAATCGAACTAAGATGGTGCTAGATGTAAAATGCTCTGCGTAATTTTGGTGTTGGAATTAACTCATATATTGCTTATAGAGATATAAAATATATAGGGATAAGAAAGTGAAGTTGGTGCTGACAACGTTCAATTAGATGTCAGATGACGCGGACAGTTACACTGGCGTCCAAAAGTTTAGCAGAATTCTTAAGACGCGACAAATTTGGAGTAATTATGGATACAATGGTTCGCAATGAATTGCGGAGAGCCATGGGACGTACAGTAGTAGGAGCTTACATTTTGCAGTGAAGATTCGGTCACGAAGGCCTTTAGGGGGCGACTAGAAAGTGATGAAGACTAAAAGTGCTTTCGACCCATTCCGTATCACAGAAAGCTGATAATGAGTTGAAACTTTTATCAATGATTATGTTTGATATGCATTATGTTTACATGGATTTTAGTAAAAAAATCATGAATATTCGTAAAAATATGAAGGTTTCTTTAAAAATATCCGAAATATTACCGCATGTTTTTAATTATCACATGCAAGAGTTTCAACCAAATTGTACGAAACTTACAGAATACTTGACAATTTGTAAAAGAAGCACTGTAATGAAATTTCAATTAAATACTTTGAATATTATACGAAATATGACGAAAAATATTTGTAGTAAATATTTTTGCTGCGCATGTGCGAAACGTAGCGTAACATAAGGCAACTTCTATAAAAATTCCAGTTCATTGAACTTCAAATACCGTTAGAATTTAGAAAGATACCGGCATTGCAAGAGCAGAATTGCTTTTGTTCTCGAAGAGATACAAAATGACGAGGGTTCTTAGACAAATTGATATTTTTAAGCTTGAATCCTTGCATAGTAATATTGAATTTTATGAAAGTTGAATATTCTGAATACTCATGTATACTTATAAATTAAATAATTTAAATTGCATTTCAATGATAATTATTCAAAAAGTTTCAGTTTCTGCATGAACTCTCATCATTTCGTTTCTCTTAGAGAACAAAAGCACTTTAGATCATGTCGATATCTTTATAATACTAACGGTATTGAACTGGATTTTTTTATAAAAACTGCCTTATATATCTAGTTCTTAAGTTATGAAAGAAAAAATACGCTGCGTTTCGAATATGCGCAGTAAAAATTATTTACTACAAATACTCATATTTCCTGTAATATTCCAAGTATTTAATTCAAATTTTAATGCAGATCTTCTTTTACATGTGGTCAAGTATTCGGTGAATTTAGTACAATTTGTTTTAAAACTCTGAATGTTATAAGCAAAAAACCTGCGGAAATATCTGAGATATTTTAAAGAAACGAAATATTTTTTAGCATTGCCAACAATGTATGTAATGTTGTTGGCGTTTACATTTTTTGTTAAGAAGTGCAGTCTTTCCTTTTAGCACTTCTTTTTACAGTCTTCTCGTGACTTTTAAAGATAAAATGCATTGAATTAAACTTTTAATATGAAAATTTAGCTATTTCCAGTCCATGACCATTTTGGGATGTAGAATGTGCGTATTTCCCGGAAACACCAAATCATAGAAAGAGGTGTCATACTAATGATGCATCTTTTTTCATAACTTGAAAACGGGGAATACCCTTAATTTGAATGCAACAGATGAAACATTCGGTTATTTAAACAGGCTCACGAAGCTGATTGGAATCAAGCGATAGAATTAAGACAGTGAAGCGTAGTTAAAGTGGTTTAACTTTGAAAAGCGAGGTTTAACACGTTGGTTTCCGATCATGTACTTTGACTACCGCCTTTGATTAGCACTTACTATCTAATAAGATAACAATTTCTCTACAGTAGTTAAGAGACAGCATAGAAGGAGTCATCCAATTAGATAGAAGGTCCGAATTTCAGGCGTGAGTCACGGCAGCGAATGTGTTAAAAAAAAGATTTATTACATGTATTCAATGAATCAATATCAAACCACCTAAATGTCTAAAATATTTTGCTTCAAACATTAGGTTGGGAATCAAAAGACTAATACAAACGAAAACTTATCAGAATAGGTGTTAATGATGACGACCGTTGACCACAGTACTTAAGCGTCGTCGTAAGCCCAATTAATGGTATGCACGAAAAACATGAAAGAAACTCTATCCTCCTCCAACCTGTTTCATTCTAGTAGCCATTGACCTACCATGTAACTAACTTCCACCCTCCGACTGTGTAGGCGTGTGTATAATTAATAGATGGCATTTAACAAATTGCCTTATTCTCGTATGCTTTCTTCTCAAACTTTCTTAGATTGCTTTTTTCATTGTACGTGATTAGTGATCGCTTTGTTCTGACTGACAAATTACTCAACAATCATTGCGGATTTTTTTTCTTCCTTTTTGGACAAATAGGAAGCATGTTCTGAAGCGGCTGCGAAGCTAATTACTTCAAGAACTTTAACCGAGTTGATTTTTTAGCTCCTCGCTGTCCGTTAGACATATTGCTCGACCACACCCTGACCGCATGGGTCGGACATTTATCCGATTAAAACAAAACAAGACCTTAGAATAAAAATTAACTCCATCAGAATGATCTCTGATGCTGGTAGCCCTTGTTAGCTGCCCTCTAAGTGCTGGGGAGGGGTACCGACTGTCAAAAGTTTCTAAATAGCTCGAGTTATCCGACTGCACGCGTTATATATTTTATGATTACATGTGTCGGATCAAATTAAAGAGTGTATCAAAATTGGTATTAAAAGACGTGATTGTTAGAAAGCGGAAAAGGTAATGCGAAGGAACCGGGTTTAGTTGGATTAAAAACGGCTCCTAACCTATCAAAATTTCCATTAAATATTGCCTGAACGGAATCTTGTTACCATTACATCAAAGATGAGATCCTTTACAAATTGAACTCCAAATAAAACTTTGCTTTGTTTTGATTTAAATTCTTGTAAGTGCTGAGATAAATTATTTTTGTGTCTCACAATCATTTATCTTTACAGGCAAGTGAGTACACCGTATCTTAAAATCCAATTAAGTCCTACAAGTCTTCAGGTGGTGTGAGGTTTTGAACTTTCAATTTATTAACAAACTTTTATTTCTTCCGTATGCATTCTAAAAAAAATGAAAAGAAAACCTCATCAAATCTCTCTCGTTCTCTTAACTCTCTAAGTGCGCATCCCTCGATTTCCGCTGGTAGTAAGTCTAATTTCAGCTGCAACTTATGATTTTCGCAGGTTAATGTGTTAACTTTGTACTATTATAGCGTTGAATCATATTATACTGATAAAGTTTTACATATAAAAAACGACACGTTCCGTTTCAACAGTATTTGGACATGTTTGCAAACGTTAATCTAAATAGCAATTTTTTTTAAAAAAAGCGGCACTCATGGAGTTAAGAGTTCGTTGTGTCATCTAGTAAAGAAAAGTAACACTCGAAAAAAATTACAAAAATTAAGGAGCTACTGCAGTAAAACATTTATATTTCTAAATGATAATTTTATTGTTCATTCCCTTGGAAATACGTAATAACACTTAAATCACTTTATTCTGTTTCTTGTATTATTTTATTGCATCAACTGATTTTAATCCTAAGCTAAGGGTCAGCGTTCAGTTATATGATATGGGAAGTTTTGTTTCTCGTTAAATTCTGAAATCATGTGAATTCAACTTCTTTCTTTTGCAATATGCACATTTATCCTATCATATATGGATATGATAATATCTAGTTGGCATTTCAGAAAATATAATGGAGACTTAAAGAGGTGAAAAAACATTTCAATTCTTTTCTTATAGCCATAGAAATACGTGTTCCGTACAGAACAGAGGAGACGGTAGAGTTTGCTTTCCAAATTTTAAAAAAAAATCGGGTTTTTTTGTTTTGTCATATTTGCATTAAAAATGCGCTTTCATGTTTTATCTTGGCATAAATTGGATAAAGAAATAAGAAGTTTCGAAAAGTTGAATGCTTAAAATAGCTTTAGGGATCTGTACTACAATGTTTTGGATCTCTTTAATACATATTACGTAACGTTTTAGTTATTGGATGAGTAACTATTACGCAGAGTTTTGTTCATTGTAAAATTTTTCATCATTGAAATTTGCCTTACTTTGTGGATTTTACTTAATTTTGTGCATTTTTACTCTGTATAAACAATAAATTTTAACCAAAAAAAGTAATTTTTAATACAATTCTATAGTTTAAAAAGTTTTTAGTAATACATGCTATTTGCTCATAGGGAAAACTATTTATTCTAAGAATTCACTTGTTGCGATAAAAATCTATCCTAGTGTCTATTTATCGGTAAGACTGGGAGGAAATTCATCCAATATTTACGTGTTTAGAGAAAATTTAATTTATTCCCACCGAATTACCGTAATTTGAAATCGAACTACGTCTCTTTTTATAACGACTACCATATGTGCCCTTTCTTGTAGTAAACGAAGGAAAAGTGAAGTTCACAAATCACTTTCAAAGGCTGACTAAATATTTTTAATAAAATATTATAGAAAAGTCCAAAGCACTAAATTCATATTTTATTATTAATTTAAACTTTAACTTTTATATGCTATATTATTTTGCTCAATTTTTTTAATCAAAAATACTGCTCAGTATATTTTTAATCCTTTCCACTAGTTATTTATTGAATTCACATCCATCTATTTTTGTCATATTATTGTCAATTTCATTCATGCGTCAGTAATTTCAAATTTCTAATTTTATAATTTTTTTCTGAATTAGATCAACAAGTTAGAGATAAATGTGATTGAATTGTGCATTTCTAAAATATTTTGAATAATAAGAGCTTACAAAACTTCCTAAGCATTATTGATGATTTATTTTAAATTCTCGTATTTCAATATCTTACACACTCTTATGCAAGAAAAGAAATACTTAATCAAAACAAATCATTCTTAGTTATTCTCATTTTTCAGAAATGAAATGGCAACACATCATTTTTAAACAGACTGTTTATACTGTACCCAACCTCGCTTTTCAATATTTTATTCAGATTATTTCAGTCAATAAAACATTTATTCACTTTCGTTCAAAGACCGAAATATGCCGTCCCGATTGCTTTGATATGAATTTAAACCTCTTTAATGTCAAAATAACAATAAATCTACATACATTCAACGTGTATTTATGTTTGTCAGCTTGAACATTTTTGCTTATAACTCGCTACGTAATTTATGAAGTTACTTGTTTTTTCTCTTGAGTATAAGTATAGTGCTAGAAAATAGATTTATTAGTGGTCTTGTTCCGGTTTTTTTGAACATCGTAGCATTTTGGTTCATATTCTAATTCTCAACCTATGGATAAGAACTATTCTTTTTAGACATGCTGGATTTGCATATTGATGTTCTTTGCTATCATGTGTCCACATTTCGTAACATTTCAATTTATTAATTGTTATTACAGCTCATTATTGTTTATTATATATCGTTTAGTTTATTTTCGTTTATTAAATATTGTGCAGCTTATTTTTGTTTATTAAATGTTGTGCTGCTTGTTATTGTTTATTGAATGTTGTGCAGCTTATTCTTGTTTATTAAATGTTGAGCCATTAATTATTGTTTATTAAATGTTGTGCAGCTTATCGCTTATTAAACGTTATGCAGCTTATTATTGTTAATGAATTCAATGTTAAAACAGTTAAATTTTATTATTAGGGAGCAGTAGCGAATCCAGGATTCGGGTCTGGGGGTGGCTGAGGTCATAAAAATTTTGTATCGTAGTGACGAATGTCAAACCTCATGGCTTGTATAAACCAAAACGCTTTAACTTTACAGGCTTTCCTCTTCTGACAATAAGAATAATAAAGAACACAACAATATTTTCGAAATTTAATAAAAAATACAATGAAATAACTAGCCAAAAAATGTTTTCGACCGCGCCAACGCGACAAGTGCAAGTGGAATGACTAGAAAAGTGGAAAATTTTCGAGCCTGTCAAGTCAGAAAGCAATGTTGTCACGATTTTATTACTATTTTTAAAAAATGAAAATTAAGATCAAACAGTTGTATTATTTTAAATTAAATCAAGATTTTTGGTTTAGCTGTGGGGGGGCTGCAGCCCGATAGCCCCTCCCCTGGATTCGCCACTGTTACGGAGTTAATTTGAATGAAATCATTAGCAGCTCTAAATTATATTAAAATATCATGTGTCCAACTATATCAAAAGAAATGTATTTTAGCACTGCGAAGACTGAACTTAGGTGACTAGGCGTCCTGTAATAGATGGGACAGTCTTGGATTGAAAAAAGTATCGCAGATTTGTTCCGAACTTGGATTGCATATCGCGGATTTTATTCATAAGTAAATAGCTCAAATTTTGAAAAAAGATTCATTAGATTCGGTTAATAAAAATTATAATTAAAATAGTTAATCTTAAACGAAATTTAAGTAAAAGAACAAGAAAAAAGCTCCTTTCCAATGTTTTCCATAGATATAAAGTGGTCAGGTCAGACGTCTCGGAATAGCTGGAACAGTCCCGATTTTCGATTACATTTCTCTCTCTCCTAGAAAAATAATCCCGTACTGAAAAAAAAGTCTTACATTTGAATGAAATGTCTTGGATTCTCCCGTTTTATACTTATTATAAAATAGTTCATATTTAAAATAGTGAGATTTAGTACATTCAATTCCTAAAAAGTTAGTTTCCCCAGACACCAGACTTGCCGATGGCGGTTGTTTTGGAAACGGAATATTCCACTTCCTTTTTGGTGATGAAGGAAAGGACTTTATTTCATTTGGAGCAGATACAACCGGCTGAAGTCTAATTTCGCTTTGTACTTCGGTCGAAAACGAATTGCTCGTATAACGAAGTGCGCTTAGTTTGCGAAATGTTGCGGTTGATTTTATACCCGTTTCCCTCCGCTCTTCGACTCGTCTACTTGAGGCAACCCAGTTCAAGGTTTTTCTCTCCCAAATTTTTCGCATGTTTTTTGCTTATAACATGCAGGGTTTTACGCCAAATTTTGCGAAGCTTACAGAATGCTCGACAATATGTTAGAGAAACATTCTATTAAAATTTAAAGTAAATACTTTGTATATCTGAGGGTATATGAGTATTTGTAGTAATTATATTTTAACTGCGCATGCGCGAAACATAGCGTAAATTGTCTTCCATAGCGTCTTAAGCACCTTATATAAAAATTTCAGTTGAATACCATTAAAATTTACAAAGTTGTAGGCATTGCGACCAGCAGAATTTCTGTTGTTCTCTAAGAGAAACAAAATTATGAGGGGTTTTACACAAATCAATATTTATTTTTAAACTTGAATATACGAGTATAAATCGACGAGTTGCAATTTTAATTATGTATTTAGTTTATAAGTTCTAATTTGCATTCAGGATATTCAAATTTCATAAATTCAATATTGCTATTCGAAGATTCAAGTTTAAAAAATATTGATTTGTGGTAAACACCTCATCATTTTGTCTCACATAGAGAACAACAGAAATTCTGCTGGTTGCAATGCCTACAACTTTCTATATCTTATGGTATTCAACTGGAATTTTTATATGAGCTGCCTTAGATATCTGGCTTTGATGTTATGAAAGAAAATTTACGCTATGTTTCGCGCATGCTCAGTTAAAAAGTATTTACGACAAATACTGATATTTCCTCAAAAATTCAAGATACTTACTTCAAATTTTAATACAATGTTTCTCTAACATATTGTCGAGTGTTCACTGAGTTTCGCAAAATCTGGCGTAAAATTCTGCATGTTATAAGCAAAAACACACGCGGAAAAGTTAGGATGTTTTAAAAAAACCTTTATATCTTCCCGAATATTCATGATTTTTTTATGAAAATGCATGTAAGTAACGTGCATAAGAAGCTATACGATTGATAAAAGCTTCAGAACAGTATCAGCTTCCTGTGAAACGGGTTGAGCCCAAAACATTTTGGTCTTCAGCAATTTGTGAACGGTCCCCTAAATGGTCTCGTGACAAAATCTTTACTTTAAAATGTGAGTTCCCACGATTCTCCATAACTGATTGTGAAACATTGTATTCAAATTAAATCCAAATGCTTGGCATTTTACCAATATTTCAATACTTTTGGCCAGTAGTGTATTCCATTCAAACTTTTTAAATAAATCAAACATTGTAAATAAGTTTGTCTTATGGATTTACATTACTCATGCATATTTTTTCTAAAAATTTGGGTTTAAAGGTACATATTTTAATGTAAAGTCACTTGCAGAACATTCATTCACGGCAAAAAATATGTTCTTATGTATAAAGAACTCTTATTTGCGAAACTGCAAGTTGATTTATTATTATTTTTAAAAACAGCTGAAAAGTCAATAAATAAAAGTATTATTATTAACTAATATTTCTGTAATAATAAATAAAGTCAGTCAGTCAGTCAAAGCATTTCATTTATTTAAATTGTCACAGCTACCTGCTGGAAAAACGGTTTCTCAGCTGGCAAAACATTGATTAGTTTATGAACGATCAAAACTTTTCGAACGTTTAATAAATATATCATCAGTAGCTGAAAGAAAGTCCAACTACTCATTTTGTCGTTTTGATTTATTGTTTGTCAAAGAAATCAAAAACATGAATGGTTCCAATTACTACTTGACTTTAAGTGCGTAAACATGAATACGATGATTAAAATATCAAAATATTTAAAAAGGTATTATCCTTGAAATCTCGTGGCTTTTTTTATTTCAAGATACTCAATCATGCTCTAATTTTGAAATCAGTACGTGTCATGGCACCAAATGACAACAGTCCAATTACTCATTGAAATATTTTTCTAAAAATTAGAAGAAAAACATTAACAATCGGTTCTGAAGTTATCTCAAGATTACAAGCTAATTTTTTTTAAAAAAATTTCAATCAAAATACTGACTTAGTAGAAACAGCTGGAACTGCAATTTGTCATTCTTTGTACTGTATCCATAATTACGTCTCAATTCTCATAAACATCTGCTTTATCTTCTGTTGATGGTTTTCTCATTCAGATTTACCCGGATTATAAATAATCAATTTTATGTTTTAAACTTCCACAACCTGTTATTCAATCATTAGAACACACCTACTTAAAATTTTTACATATATATTAGTTTACATCTGATACGTTTAACCAATTTTTATATGAAAAATTCATTTTTCCTTACAGTATAGGCGGTTCTGGCGGTCTAGTAAAGCATATCTTTCCTTTCAAGTTCAATAGAAATTTATCTTAGGATTATTTATGAAAAAATGGTTGAACTTGATAATGGTATATCTATATTATACAATCCTATTTAAATTCTGCTCTAAAGCTTTAATTTCTGGAACTATCTCTTTTTAACTGATAGTTCGCCCATTATAATTTCCTTAAAATTGAGAAAATTGCAGAGTGAACACGACTTTAAAGGAAAAAAGAATAGTGCTTTATTGGGTATTTGTTCATAAAAGCATTATTTTATATTTGACATGTCCAAAGCTTTATATTTTTCTAGTTTTTGACGAATCTAATTTGCACAAATATAGCAGGTTGTAGAGATCTCGTAAAACATTTTTTTTTACTCATAAGTGATATTAAGGGCTGAGTTACGCTTTATAAAAGAACCATTGTGGTGGGTATTGAATTCGCGTAAAAGAATCTCTATTCTCAAAAATTTTAAACGTTCTATTACGCCTACGGGCAACTGCACTTCAAGATATTTCTTCAACTTAAAATGTCAGTTACGTAAAAGTAGTTAAATTAGACATGCTTACAAACTTTCCATTGAAAAAAAGTTCTGTATATATGTATAAAGGAAAAATTAATCAAACCGTAAATGATAATAAAAATTACACGAAATCATTCCAGCCTTCTTCATCACAAATCTCTTAATACAAATGAATTTATTAGAGACGTTGCAATATTTTTTAAATACCATGTTTGAAATTTTATTTTTCACAACCCAGTTTGTTCGCAATAAATTAGTAGGCACATTATATATCTCTCAGATAATTAAATATAAATAAAACTGAAACTCATAAATATTTTGTAAGCTACTGATATTCAAACTACTGAATTGAGTTCCTCCAAATTTAGCTCACTAAAATTACGAATCATAGGGAAAGTTATTTTGTTACAATTTATGAAATAGTTAGTTTTTTATTAATTAAGAAACATATATGTAGTACTGATGAGCATTCTAGATAGCACTACTGTCTGCTGTCACACATAGTCGCTGCTTTTAATCGAGAAATAACTCTTCTTCCGAAGAGAACTATTACGATGATTTTAATGATGTTACAGATACTGTAATGCGATTATTGTAAAGAGCATCACCTTCCTTCCTAATCTTTCCTTTTTTTGTCTCTGTCATGTCCTTATATTTTTAATTAAAATTCTTAGAAGATTAAAAAACCCTTGTCTTCATTTTAAATATTTTGGAGAACTCCTGTCCACCTCCACACGTATAAAAAGATTATGTTATTTTCAGTGTTATTATTTCTATTTAATGAAAAATTTAGATTTTTTAAATCATTTTATTTGCCCAGAATTGTCCCTGCCCTTATTTACTACTCACAATGCTTGATTAAATTTTGCATCTCCTTTAAGTATTATTAATATCCTAGGAGAAAAATTAGCTTTCGGTGGCTTTTAAAAATTGCTTGGTACTTTTTCGAGGAACTAGGAGAAATAAAATATGTTTGGTGCAACTGATATTCTCATTTTTATTAAAAATAAAGTTGTAGACAATAAAAGGATGTTGTGTGTGTTAATATTACAAACTTGTTGATATTCCCAGCGTTTGTCGGGTTGAAAATTTCCATTTCTAATATTTTTAATATAAAAAATTTATTTTTATATAAAACATTATAAAACGCAAAATTCTCTTATTATCTGAAATATTTTAATTAAAATGAGAGTATCAATTGAAACAAACGGTTTTTAAAAACAAACGAAAACTGATTTTCTCCATAAGAATTTTCAAGAATTTTGTAAAATTTAATTAAACATTGCATGTGGCAACTTGGAGACAAATAATTAAAATGGTTTAAAATATCTGCAATTATATCTGTATTAATTCAATTGTAGTGGCAACACCATAGATTAAATTATTTTTCCGTTATACGGAAACATAGTTTTTAATTAATTAAAAATTAACTATTTAATTAATTGTCACGAAATTTTCACTAGAACCTTCCTTGTGCTTTATAGTATTTGTGAACAAAATTTGAAGTAAATCTATTCAGTAGTTTGAATTTCTCTAGCGTACAAACCATTTATAAATTTTAATTTTAATTTATATAGATTTAAGTATTTTCTTATACTAAAAATGTTAAATTTTTTAAAACAAATGCGTTTATTTAAATGCTCGTTGGCATTCTACCCAGTGTTTATTAACACTCGTTGGAATGCCAACGTGCATTTAAGGCGCACTTTTTCAGACTCGGGCAGTCCAAAACGTGCAGATGTGACAAAATCTTGAGGAAGGAGTTTTTATGATTACAGCCTCTTTCTATACATCGGATACACGAAGGTAAAAAATCTACTGGTGCGGCATCGGTACCACCGTAATAAAATGGTTAAATATTTGCATAAATTATGAAAAATTGGTCATTTCCCTTTTGAATTTACGCGTCTTGCATACTTTTTCTTAAAACTAATTTGCTGCAATAATTTATAATATATTTGCACAGAAATCAAAGCAACTTCAGTGCCGTCTTTTGTTTCTAATGAAGCATTTAAAGCTTTAAATGCCGAAATACATACATTGCACATTTCAAAAATGTATAACAAGCTTCTTTTGAGTGCGCGTGCCCTGCGTGCTTCTTCCTGAAACTACTTTTGACTAATCACTTACTCTATTACACAAAAAAGTGAAACAAAGTCAATTAATTTATGAATTTCAAAGCAAACCGCCTTGTCAGCAAAATGCTGACTCACTGAATAACTGCTAGATGTAGGTGAAGGAAATTTCACCACCTTCCGTGCCAAATAGAAAAGGAAACCCACAGCAATTAAAAACCAAAAAAATAATCCCACCTCATCTATTTTGTATCAAGTGCCTCGAATTCTGCACCTGTTCTACATAACAACCTACATTAAGAGAAGGAAAACAAAAGGTTCCTTTCCACAAAATGGAACGACGCGAGATGTATTACCCCCCCCCCCCCCCCCCAAGAATTTGCATATTCGCTAACTACTGGCCAGAAGCTAGCAATATCACTGAAAAATTATATTCCACCAATAAGATTCCAATTGCTCAACTCGACTGAAGTCTGTGATTGGATCATCTGAGCAACCAATCCTTTCCTTTAAAGTGACGTCGTCATTTAATTTTTTTTATTGGGTTTTATAAACTGCGGGGGGAGGAATGCTGAATGTGCAAAAGAGGTCGACAACGGCGAAAATGCCTTCAAGCCGACCAGGTCACGTCCGAATCCGACCTCTTTTTTTGATGACCTAAAAATTGCTGTCTTTAATATTACTTAACGTTGGTTAGCAGTTGCGTGATCGAAATGGTAGGAACTCTTGTTTGTTTGTTTGTTTTTTCGTTGTTTAGAGGAGATCATTTATTTCATATCCTAGGGGCAAAATTTGTTCTGATGCATTCTGGAATAATTTATAACACTTTGTTCGAGCTGCTCTGAATTGCGTGCTGAAAACTCTAAGAAGGGTGAAGAAAGAAAATTTTTTTAAAAATGAATAATTAAGCTGATTAAACAGTTGCAAACTATCATCCAAGCTTATTATTAGCACAGTTATGGTTTTCTTTCTTATGGTATTTTGCTTAGTTATAAATGAATTAAAATATTTTTTTAGTAAAAATAGAAAATATTATGATGAACATTTCAATAGAATATAAACTACCGATATAAGTTCTCATTAAAGATGCGTATGACAATTTTGATAAAATTCTATAAGATCCCAAAATTCATTTAATATTTACTATGACTAACTTTAAGTGCATATTTTGAAATATTTAAAAAATTTCTCTATTATTTTTATATTAAACGATATACATTTTCTCAACATAAATTTTAAAATACTCATGCGTAAAGTTTTTATTATGTTTAATCTTTTTTTTAAAAAAAAAATGCTTGAAATTACAAGACAACCAATCTCTAATTTCTATGAACGTTTAATAATTCGTTTAATGTCACATTTCCAAGTTATACGAGAGATGTTAAGAAAGGGCTTTTAAACTTTAACCGTGGTCAGATTGACCATAGCTTGCCGAGCAGCATAGTGCTCAGCTATTTGCTTCTGAACAATCTGGATTTGGTAGCCACACTTTTCCAGCTTGTAACGTAGTGTTTTCCAGATTGTGGAATATCACGCTCCCTACATGCTCTCCTTATAGCAGTGGATGGTCTACTATCTTACCGCCACGAGAAAAACCGCAGACACTAGACATCCCAGTAGCGGTCGTTATGGAAACGGAATATTCCACTTCATTTTGGGGGTGAAGAAAAGGGCTTCATTTCGTTTGGAGCATATAGAACCGGCGGGAGTCTTATTTCGCTTTGTACTTCGGTCGAAAATTAAATCTTGCCTAACGAAGAGCGCTTTGTTTGCCATATGTTGCGACTGATTTTATATCCGTTTCCCTCCTTTCTGAGTCTACGTGAGGCAACAGGCCTGTTCAGGGTTTTTCTCCTGGCGGTAGGACAGTATGCATGATTGCGTCCTCTACATTTTGTAAGATCTTTTTTATCACAGATGACCTCCCAGAACGTTCTTTGCCTTTTAACCCTCTGACTGCCAATTTTTTTTAAAATTCACTAATTAGATACAACATTCACAAACATGTTAAAAAAAATTGAACGAAGCGAATTGTTATCTATGTGCAAGGCTTTATTAGTATAATACGATTCAACGCTGTAATAATTCTAAGTAAAAACAATAGCTTCCGAAAATCGCAGGATGCAGCAGAAAATATGCTTACTTCCTACTCGCAGAAATCGCGGGATAAGCAGTTAGAAGGTTAATAATATCAGTACGCATGAATATCTTACTAGATTCTTGACGCAAAGACTAGTCGAACATGGTTATCTGAATTTGCGGTTAAGATATTTCCTACTTGCTAATACCTCATTCCAAGCAAACGATCACAAATGCTGGCTGTTTTTTGTTCAATTGTCAGAATTTTTTCAATGTTATAGCCAAAAAGTAAGTAATTAGCAAAGATGAAATCAAAATGTATAGAAATTTATTATAGCCTTGTATTATACTTTATCTCGAATAGAGATAGTTTGGTTTTAAAATAAAAATAAAGAAGTGCTCAAATTTCGTCATCTATTTTTGCACTCCTAGTGTTTAAAGCATTTTAATATGTTACCACGGAACAATTAAATGATTTTTATGTGTCGACTTACGTGTTTCGTTTGCAACGTTCCATCCTATCCTTAAAACTTATTTTGTATTAGAAAACAGAGCTCGTTAATTTCCATAAATCAACCAAAGATTTCAGGAAAATTTCGCATTCTTCTGAAATTGCTTGGTTATCATGAACAGCGAATACCTCTATTCAGACTAATATGAAGGGAAAATGTTTTAACATACTTTCGAAAGCAAATCTCTTTATTATCTATAAATGATGCGCATATATCTAGCTTAGTTCCAGTCATTATTCAAGTAAATACAATTATGCATAATAATACTCTGAGTTTCTCCCATTAATGACAATTATCATATTTGTCCATTTATTTTTAAGCCCTATTATCTGTCCGATGCAAATATATATAAAACAGAAAAGCAGTCTCAAAGAGAAAGATTATCCCACAGACGACTAGCTGCGCTGATCGTAGTTTCCTATGAATCTATTTATAACAGAACTGAGAACAGAATATTCATCATGAGACGCTCCATACAGGTTTCTATCCGAACATTTGCAAGTCTTATGTCCTCTGAACCACGCCTTACTTGTTTGAGACTCCTGCAGGTAAAACTTTGCTTTAAATTTATGTTTTATGAGTACAGTCAAATCCCGGTTAATCGAACTCGGATTAACCATAACCCGGGTTAATCTGAAATCACAAATCCAAAGAACACGTACTCTACTGCACGGAAATAATCACGAAGACGAGACTTTTTTGCTACGATATCCCCACTTTTTTCTATTAAGCCTCCCCACGAAGGTTAGTGATTCATTTTAGAATGTTAAAATTAAAATTAAATGATATCAACAATATTAATTACGATGTTGTTTACTGTGCCTGTCAGGCAGATTGCGACCGACGGAAGGCTAACTTTAATAAGAACATAAGTGTGGCCTAGAAAGAGTTTTAAATTCGTTTTACACTGAAAACATGTCAGAATTATATTCTGTAATTAGACACAAAATAGTAATTAGATACTCATGACTTAACCTAAAAAATCGTTATCCTATTTCTCCCCCACCTCTTTAGTTCGGTTAACCGCGGTTTACTGTACTTTCAATATTTATTTAAAGGAAAGTACACTGCAAAGAAAACTTCATTTGCAGAGTGCTATAAACACACAAAGAACAAAAGCCACCAAGAGTGAAAAAAAATGCACTAGAAAACAAAAAGTTGAACACAGAGAATACACAAAATCATAAATCTTTTACAAACGTATAAATAATTAAAAACGAAAACACATAATCACAAAAGCACTAAAACACACTATGATACTATATAAGTCTTTTTAAAAAATTAAAAGGCCATTTCCAAAAGGCAAGTGTTAAAAAGTCAAATCACGCAAGTACCGAGTCCTCTAAGAACACACCAGGAGTTTAAAACTTTAAAACATATATACACACTTGAGATAAAAATAAATTCAAACACGGCGCCAAAAACAGAGTACAAAAATTAAAACCTATAAAAGACATTAAAAATATGGTCGCGATTACATAAGAACACGGAAAATCAAAACGCATAAAAATCTAAAATGTTGTAAAAAGGCAAAATAAAACACATCATGTATTTAAAAGATGCAAACATTTCTATTTAAAAGCACCAAGAGACATATTAAAAATGTCAAGTTCAATATCTTCCTTATAAGAAATATAGACAGCACTGTGCAGGACTATTGTTGACAAAATACTACAATCCGTTCGATCAAAATTCTCTCAATCATTTCACTGGACTATTAAAAAAAAACCAGCGACAGTGTTCTTCCCTGGACTTTCTCGTAACACCCCTTCCTCGACCTCAAGAAACAAATTTCAAAATAAAACGTCATTTCATGTTGTAATTTTGTCTACAGTACGTACAATAGAATACATATTATGCATTTTTCACATTATGAACTATAATTATACGTACATAGATTGAATTTTTGTGCTTTATGTAATTTTTTAAAAATCCGTTTGAATGAAGATAGTGCTGAAAAAGTATAAATCCGACTTGTGACCTATCAGTAGGAACGGAACTCTGTCGTAAGTTGAGGAGATTATGTGCTTAAGCAAACTGGCGCTTTTATGTCCATTTCGTCGTTTTTACGTTCGTAATGAAGAGAATGGAGTATGTTTTTTGTACCTCTTCCTATTGACCAATTCAGTCGCCAATATAATATACAGTGATACCTCGGTTTTCGTTGATATTGCGTTTAAAAACAATCGCCGAAAACCGAAACTAACGAAAACTGAGGCAATTATTTCCATATGAATGAATGTAAATCAAATTAATTCGTTCTAGACACTCCAAAATACATACCAAAAACACATTTTGTAGAGAATAAATATAATACTAATACTAAAAATGATAAGAAATTAATATAAAATAAATAGAAAACTGCTTAAACACTCTTGCAGTTTCTGGATGGCACACCAGTAAGGGCTTCACTTTGCAATCACCAAAGCATTACAATCCAACAAAAGAGTTAGACTATCTTTCACAGACTTATGTCCTTGTAATGAACGTCCTCTTTGGCATTTTCATCCAAAAGAAGTCAATTTCATCACAGCTGAAGACTTGTTGGGGGAAACCTCTACGCAATATTTGGCTTCTGACACAAATTTTTCAGCAGAAATTTTCCCAGACTTGTCCGAACTTTCACCTTCGCCGTTTGTCTGCAAAATTAGCAAAGAGGTCACGTAGGCACGCCGACGAAATCCGAGGAAAACGACGGAAACCGAGACAAATTTTTAGAGGGAAAAATACCGGCAATAACTGAAAGCAACGAAAACCGAGTTATTACTGTATATCTACAATTTTATTTTGAAGATTATATACTAAAATTTATCCATCTAGCTTGTTACGTTTTTGAATCACAGCATTCAGATACACACGAATAGGTAGACCAACACACAACC
This sequence comes from Araneus ventricosus, assembly GCA_013235015.1. Classification (NCBI taxonomy): domain Eukaryota; kingdom Metazoa; phylum Arthropoda; class Arachnida; order Araneae; family Araneidae; genus Araneus; species Araneus ventricosus. The sequence goes on along the minus strand of BGPR01000341.1, from coordinate 188,829 downwards.
AACACATTAACGAATTTCTTCCAAAAATTGACTCACATCCACAATTCTGGTGATAAAACCATATGCCAGTTTTTATTTATCTGGCTCGTTGGAATGTGAAACTATATGATTCGTATGCACTGGAAATGACAGAAAGACACATTTTCCTTTTATGGATTTCGTCCAAAATTTAATATATAATTACATTTTTAGTGTTAAGACCACAAACCAAATTGCATTCTTCTCGCTTGTTCCGTTCTTGAATTATCGTAATAACAGACTGGCTGCTGACAGAGAGACAGACATGATTCCAAAAACTTTTTTTTCAAACTCAGGGTGGTCTAAAATGTGGAAAACCATGCAAATTTCCATGACGATTACAATAGTTTGTATACTTCATATAAAGAGGAAGTAAAAACAAAAAAAAAATGTTTTTCTACTGTCAGAGGAAATAGCATGAAGAATCTCACTTAAAGTGGTTTCATGGTATAAAGAACCTGCGCCTGTCAGAAACTATGGGAAAATGGCAAATATGAATCCACATGAATAGAGCAGGGGTTCCCAACCTTTATTCCCTCGTGTACTCCTTGATTAATCTTTATATTTTCGCGTATCTCCTATTGTCATATCCTCCCCTCCACACCCACACACCAACCATCCGTCTATGCAAAGAAGTTTTTATCAATAATGTTAAGGGCTTATGTTAGCTTAGGAGTCAAATGACTCGAATTAATAACATTATCTGGGCTTATTTTTGATTTTACATTTTATTGCAATTTTATAATAGTATTAGTTCAACGCCAAAACAAATTAAATCAGTATCATAAAAATTTCGCATTAACTTATAAGAATGGCAAAAAGTTACACTCTGTAACAATCAATTTTTCAAGTGGTATAGTTATTAAATAGCAAGTATTTACTTGGGGAGGCAAAATTCTGTAACTTTTGTAATTCCTTATGTTATTTGTTTCAGCCATTACCAATTTTGATTTCGCGTAACTCCAAGTAGTCCTTCGGTACCGCAGGTTGGGAACCTCTGGAATAGAGGAATTGTGTTTTACGGGAAATCATATTTTTCATTTTAACTGTCTACTTCTCTATCAGTAAAATAACTTACAGCTCCCTAATCCGTATGTATCGACTACATCAAATTCTACACTCAAATATTATGGTTTTGTGATCTGAATTGTTTCTTCTTTTTATTTGTCCTATTTTCTTTTCTTTCTTGTGAAATTTTGAATTAACTTCTTTCAGCTTTTCCAACAAAATTATTTACAGACACTTTTATGTTTCCTCTTCATCTTTGACAGGAAAGAAAATTTAAGCTAAATCAGTGTTTCCCAACGTGGGGCCCACGTCCCACAAGGGAGCAAATTGATTGTCAGAAGGGGAAATGCAGTATCAAAAAGAACTAGCAGAAATGCAAAATGAAGAGTCAGTTAAAACTTTATTTAATTTTTAAGAAGCGATGTCAGAGCTTTGTGAGGAAACAAAAATCAAAAATCCAAATTCAACCAAATATGCAAGAAAACTGTTGTTACCGTTTCTATCTTCATATTTAACTGAATGTAGATTTAGTGCCACAAATAATTTACTGCTAAAAAAAGAAATCGGGGATATCACACAGCGGGAAGACTTGAGACTGAAGCTAACTAAATTGGAACCTAACATAAAATATCACAAGCGCAAGGATCTCATTAAATTTAAATAATAAATAAAAATTTTCATAAAAATTATTTCGTACGTAAATTTCAATTCTTTACTGTGTTTTTCAAAAATTTCCTAGTGATTTCTTCATAAAAATCTGTCATTTAAGTTTCTTCAGTGAACATTTCAATTTTTGAATATTTAAAATTATGTATATATGTTACATCGGGGCATAAGAATTTTAGAAATGGTTAGGTGGGGCGTGGCACAAAAAAGGTTGGGAAACACTGAGTTAAATGAAGTCCCCTTTCTTGCTTTTACAAGATAACACTTTAAGATAATTCCTTTTAAAATTCTTCAAGCTCATTTTTAAGCGAATCATTTTTAAAGTGCATTTCGGCAAACAATTCAGAGTTCTAATTAGAATTAGAAATTTTATGACTCGATATTTTTATTTAAGATTAATTGTGCGGAACATAAGACGTTTCTTAAAACAGTTGGTGATTAGAATCCACAGATATGCACCCGACGAAATTCAAAATCACAGGCGTAAATTTTAGATCTTTTCACAAAATTAGTCATAGAAAAAAATCAAAACTAATATTATTACATATTCTTTAAAATTAAACAATGACAAGTAAGTAATTTTTCCAGATAAGTAATTTTACATATATATCTAATCAATTCATGATGAAAAGCAGTCAAAATCAAATAAATTAAAAGTCCATGTCAGAAAGTGGACTGATCTAATAGGTTCATTAAAATGGAAAATCAACAGTAAATCTTTTATTTTTCTAAGTAGAATTGAATTCATTTGATCTTCATCCTTAAGAAACGGAATAGAAATATAGTAAAAAAATGTTAATGTCACTTTCTCAGTCACAAGAATCTTCATTTTTTAAAATAAGAAAACTGAAAGACCACCAAAAAGCTTCTCTAATTTGTTTTCATAGAAATTTGAATACTCGAAATGGTTTAAATTATTACTCCCTCCATTCAATTTTAGTTGTCTTATTTGTCATTTTCTCCCAATTTAAGAAAAGAACGCATTCAAATCTAAGAAAACTCGGTTTAGATAGTTAGCCAGGCATTTTTAAATGGATGTACAACAGCTGGCTCTTCTAACTGAAAATGACAAATTAGGACTCCCTGTTCGAATTTGGTTTTTGGTTTCTCGAACAAGTTTATTTACAAATAAGAAATTTATTGCAATTTAGATTTTTTTAGCTAACAAAGCTTTTTAGCATAACCAGCAATTTATGACAGAAATTATGGAAAATGATGAAAGTAATCATTACGGAAGGAAACGGTCAACTTCCTTCAGCAATATTTTGTGATTTGGACATGGTGTCACAGACCCATCGCACCATCGATGTATTAAATTATTAGACTTAAGATGAAAAATAGCACCAATAAATTTAGTTTTTTGTATCTTTACAAACTTTTCGAAATAAATAAAAATGGATTTCTTGACTTTTTTTGAAAATAGGAATTCTAATTTTGAACAAGAAGACATGGTAAATCGGATAACTGAAGCTAGAAGGAGGGGAGTATTAAGTTATTATCCGAATTTAGCTTTTGTTTTATTTTATTTTATATAATAAGCCTAGTGGATGCAGAATAAGTTAAATGTGAAATAAGCTATTCAAAACAGTAATAAATATTAGATTAACATGATAATGAGTTTGAGAAACGATAGATCTCAAGATTAAGAAGTAAAGAATAATTAAATTAAAAAAATCTTCTGCTTAGAATACGAATAAAAGTGTGTTTTTAAAAGCTGTACTAAAATATTCTTCCTATTTTTTCTCGAAACCATTGTCGGACGAAAGAGTACTGGATGGAAAGAGTCAATCATGAGAGGCGTTAAAACTCGAAATTCGTAAAAAAATCGATTATAATATTGCGATTATTATTCTCAAATATGTGTGCAGGAGAAAATAGCACATTTTAAATTTCTTATATCTCTTTCTTGTGATGAGTTCTCCTAAATTTAGAATATGTAATTACAGCCTTGAAAACGGAAATGATGATGGGATATCAGGATTCGCGCACGCTCAGTTAATGGCAGCGAGGACAAAGGAATGCATGGATTACGTCACATTAATCTGGTATTTCTTTACAGTAAGTAGAAACAGTATTACAGGATCTGATTCTGTAGTAATATAGGATCTGATTTGCTAGAAATCATATGAGGTCTATATGGGACGGGTTTCATAATTTTTAATCCTGGAATGGAAACGTGGAGTCAACGCGACTCCATATCACACTCTTATTGTATAGCAGGAATGTCACATTTATAACGAATAATCACACGAATATCACGTTTGAGAACAAATTCATCCGCATTCCCCTATAAATTCAGCTTTTAAATGAAGATGTCTATGTTAATAATTTTTATTGAAAAATTATTAAAAAATTATAAAAAAGTTTTTAATAAAAAAATAAATAATTATAAAAAACTTAATAAAAAAGTTAAAGTTTATAAAAAAGTTTTAAATAAAAAAAATAAAAAATTATAAAAAAGTTAAAAATTATAAAAAAATTCTTCTTGTGTAGTTTCTGGGTTCATAAAATGCGCCATCACTTTTAACTCTCTGCGCGCGATTTCCACAAAGTAAATGTTGGAAGCAAGTCTATTTTCTGTTGCATCCTGCGATTTTCGCAAGATAAGGGGTTCACTTAGTACTTTTAAAACGTTGAATCATAGTATACTAATAAAATATTGCATATAAATAACTATTCGCTTGGTTCAACGGTATTTGAACACCCTTTAAAACATTGCATCTTAATAGTAATTCAAAAAAATTATGCAGTCAGTAGGTTAAAATGATTGAATCTTAGAGCAGAAATCAAATGAGCTCCATGTTTCCATTGAAGAATCACAATAATAGCTTTCCCATTCAATAGTTAAATATGATGCAGAAGATGACGCTTAAGCAGTATCCTATTTTCTACACTTCATGATCATACCTAGATGAAGACATTTGACACACAACAGGTTTAACAAGCATCAGTCTCACATTTTGTCTCCCCAAAGCCGGAATTGCCAATATGACCTTTATATACTGTACAAGAGGCTAAATACTGAAAGCTATGGATTAGATTTTTATAAATATTTATTTAATAATATCAAAGCTGGTACTTAATCACTAAATATTGTATGAAACTATTACTTTTCCCTAGAGAGACGCATATGATACATTCGTGCGAAAGCATTTTTCTTTCCGAACTACATCTCAATTTACTTCCGACAAGCTAAAAGGGGGGGAAAATAAAAAGGTTAAACTCCAATAACGTGCGTAATTAATCATATCGTAACCAATTTGTCGCAAGAGCATGCCTCGAACAAGTTATGTGAGCCCTTCATATTGTCGGGGTCATAAATAATCTTGGCGACACTACATTATCGCGTGCTTACTCTATCTGGCTGATCTGGAGGAGAGCCCTAAAGCTTTGAAATTCCTCTGAGTTTGCAGGTGATGCTAATATGTTATGAGAAAGGAATTTTCGATTCAAATCTGAATAGTTTTATCCCAAAATATTTAAGATCAAATCTTTCCATTTTTTATTTAACCATAAGTAACACATTTTTTTTTTTCAAATTTTTAAAGGTGATTATTTCTTTGTCCATTAAGAAGTAGTTAAAGGTTATAAACCATGTGACGCAAATTTACATACTGAGAATTTCTATGATATTTTTCTGTGACAATAAATTGAAAGGTGTGAGTGGGTTTGTGATGATAAGCAATAAATTTTAAAGTACGTGTATATGAAAAATTTGATGAAATATAGTACTTTTATGGTGCTATGTTGCACATTTTCTCTATTTAAACCGCTTCTCATTTTTTTTAAAAAAATCATCGTTTTCTGTAAATAACCTAAAATTTATCTTTTTAAAAAGGACTTGGTGATTTAGAATCAACTTATCACATAAGTTTGTTATTGAAAAATAAAGAATGTTATAAGAAATATATTTAAAGAGGTTATTTGTTGTTGTTTTCATAATGATGTGAGCCATTTTGTTGTTGTTTTCATAATGAGTGGTTATTTATATAAATCTTTATATAAATACCACTGAAGTGTATTTCTCCTAAGAATAATTGTCGAGTTGGAATTTTATTTTTTTATTATCAAGATATATTTGTAAACAAATGTGAGGTTAAATTAATGATCTTGATAAATCTGCTTAATGATCTGAATTAATGATGACAAACATCTCTATTAGCATCACTCACATCCAAACCAAAACTGTAGAGAACGACATCATTCCAACGCAATAGAAAAAGCATTCAAGTATACCCCAAGGTTTAAGTATGATTAGGAATTTATATCAGTTGTCGTTATCAAGGATAACGATATTAATTAATTTTACGATAAACTGCTTACACGTTAAAATTTATTGCCACTTTTACATCTGAAAATTCTCGAGTCTTTAAAGGATAAGTTACATTAAGTCTGTAAATAATTAAAGGTATATATTCAAAATTATTTCAACATATTTTATATTAATGAACCTATTTCTCTAATGAGTGTTCACTGATATAGAGATTTTTTATAATATGTGTTCATTTCATTTTAAGCCAACGAGCATAAATATATATTCGTTTGTAAAAGAGTTGATTCACGAATTGTATTGTTAGGTTATTTTGTCCCATAAATAAAAAAAATTATTTCAATTTTTCTGATCACTAGGACTGCCTAAGGTATTCCAGTAATTTTTTATTTCCCTTTATTAAAATCAAAATGCTTTGTTCAGTAAACTAATATAACCATTTTAAAAACATAAGTAGCAAAAACTAACTGAAAATTTAATTCATACAAAATTATTGAAAGATGTAAAAAAAACAATTTACTATGTTTCATATTCTTACTCTTTTACAATTTAATTGTCTTTACCAAACTTGTTGAAAGAAATTTCACTGATAGGAATTTCAAATTCCTATTCTCTAGACAAAGGAAGGTTTTACTGAATTTTGCAATCTTGTGGCAATTGGCAAAGCAGTCATTCAGTAATACAAAAACTTTTTTTGATGAAAATGAGCGTTATTACACATTTTTTTAAAATATTTTTTCCAGAAAAACCACTAACTGCACATTAATTCTATAACCAAAACCATTTGAATCTTATTTTAAATTTGCTTTGAAGTAACTGATGAATAAAATATCTTCAAAAAACTCAATGCAATATTATAATTATTGTGGTTGTAGATTCAGGAACAGAAAACGTTTCTCTTGTATTATTATTTTAGATCTATATCTTTGCATTTCCCAGTTCATATTAACCACAAAATATTTATATAATTACTTTATGATTCAGCGGGCTATTAAAAAATGTATTCAAAGGAAATCGCTTTCATTAAACCAGTAAAATAACCATCTATGTATGCAAATCAAAAGAATGCAAACCACTTAGCCACATAGTAATTTTAAGAAATTCATGTTTTGCATAAACTGGTTATAAATCACACTTTCTGTAATGATAGTCTGCGGTTTAATAGTACCACATTTTTCAAAATACTTCTCTTAGAATCTTGTTTATTTTAATTTGAAGAAGTAAATGTATCGAAGATTGAAATTTCTAAACAAATTTTTTCAAAAAAGTCTTGTAACTAATTTGTTACTGGTAACAACACAGGCTTAGATTCTGCTGTGAATGTTTGGTTTGTTAAAAGATATCGTACCTACTATCGAAGCGTTCTGTTTCGAAAGAGCAGGCAACAGAAACACGGGAATATCCGAAAATAACATTTACCGACTATTGTATTCAAAGATCATTAAACATGAAAACTTCATCCATAGTCAACATTCCTTCATTGACTTTGTTTAGCTCTTAGAGTTTCATGAATTCAAAGGTGAATTAAAAATAGGCAAAATAATATTATTTTCTTCTTTGGATAAACTTTCTATTTTATGGGTATTTTATTTGAAAATACCCACCACGAAAGTTCGCAACAAAATTTATCAGAAGTCGGACTTTTTATTTTATCATAGTCTTTAAAAATGAAATATTAATAAATGATAATCAAAATTTTGAGTCTACGTTAGAATGAAATTAAAACATCTTGGAAAGATTCGTCCAAACTTTGCTTGTTTGGTAAATAAATCTGTGGTTTTAAATTTATACTCATTATTATTGAATAACGTTTGAATTCTCTTAATTCGGAAACTAGTCGAAGAAAGCAGTAAAACTTCACAACTTCAAATATAAAGTCATGGAAGCTTAAATTTTATTTATAAAATTATGAATATGATAGCCGAAGCGTATACATTTGCAGATGAATTAATGAACTGAAACTGGTATATATAATGTGTTACATAAAATACATTTCTGATCGTTTTTGTACGGTAATACGTTTAAAAATGAGGTTTCGACTTCAGAATAAGCTTATATCGGAAGGGGGGGGGGGGGGAAGGGAAAACAGCTACGTTAATTTTTGTTGAAATTTACATTTTATCATCACCAAATCCAAAACTGCTGCTTTCTTCTTATAGAAAACAATCAAATTCTGAAACTTCCACTGAAATGCCAGAAATTAGAGTGCTATTTCGCCTAAATTCCAAACTAGAAGGTTTGTAGGGCCGGATTAAGTCCTCTTGGGGACTTTCGACAATGCGTTTCGGGGCCCCGTTGGCTCCACTCCAATTTCCAAAACTAGATAATTTTGCATTTATTTTAATTTAATCTCTATATAAGCAATTTTAAGTAGAAATTATACAAAATGAAATAGCAAAGCATTTAACTTTAGATCACTTTCAAGAGAGGTAGTTCCAGTATACCACGTATAAAGAAATGGAAAATTAAAATTTAAAGGTGATTTTATAAAAAAAATGTAAAAAAAAGCAAAACTTTTATAAACGCAATCTAAATAAAATTTAATTATAGGATCGCACACTTTTTAAAATTATGAAACAACATATTTTTTTAGCATTTTAAAACAACCTAATATAAAACTTTCAAAAAGTAATTAATTAGGAGTGTTAGAATAACGTTCCAAATTTAAACAAGCAATCTGAATAAGTTCGAGTGCACGGCCTTTGCAAATTAAATGAAAGCACAAAATTTAAAATTTCTCTGAAAGTACAGCAAAAGATATCGAGGCCAAGGAGCCCAGCAAAATTTCGGGGCCCCTAGCAGTTGCCTAATTTGCCTATTTATTAATCCGGCCATGGAGGTACTCATACACTTATCAAGTGTTCAATAGACTCTTAGTTGAAGCAATACGACATATTCCCAAAATGCAAGGTGTCATCTAATTAAAAAAACAGATTAGGATTAAAGTGAATTTATTCTTATTTTATCATTAATTATGGCTTTTCATTTTCCAGTTTTGGAATCACTACGCCATTTTGTGGACGAAAATAGATCGCGAGAAGAAAAGGTTTTGATTTGTGTCTTGGAAGAATATCGTATCATAATTATTTTTTGGTTTCGTACACAGATTGTTTTTCAACCCGCGATCTTAAATCTTTATACAAGAACGAATATTAAATAGCTAATGAAGTATTAATTAATGATACACTTAGAGACATTTAGTGAAGTAAATCTATATCGAAATTTTTAATGAAATCATTCAAATCAAGATGACTTTCGGCATTATTTTCCATTTGAAAATATTGAAGAAGAGTTGCAAGTTTTATCACACGACCCCAAAATTCATATACGTAATCTATTTACAGGGCCGGATTAACCCCTTTAGGGGCCTGTAAGCAATATAAGTTTTAGGCCCCCCCCCTCAACTTCCAAACCCGATTTTTTATTGATTTTAATTTAATTTCTATATAAGCAGTTTTTCAGTATCAAATATTATGACAAACTGCACCAACAAAACTTTTTTTGCACATCATCCTCAAAATAATTGGTTTTAGTATCTCCAGTATAAAAGATTAAAATTTAAAAAGTAATTTTAAATTATATGGTTCAAAAATTACAAAACATTTTAACACAATTTCTAATACAAAATTTGTCAGGACTGTTGACTTATGATTAATCTGCTAACAAATTTGAAAGCCTGAAACAAATTCCAATAATTACATTCTGAAATGTAAACGATATTTAATTTTAATTTCAGTAAGTCCGAGTACACAGCTTTTATAAACAAAATGAAAGGCCTGAAAATAATTTTAAAGAAATGATAATCTCGGGTCCCCGAAAGTTGTAGGGCCCATAGGCATTTGCCTTCATTGACTATTTAGTAATCCGGCCCTGAATGCTTGGACTTGAAAATTGAAATCCATTTTTCTCGAAAACAACGTTTGTGGACTAAACTTATTTTTCTTGCTCCTGCACCCCCTTGATATATTCGGCTTGAAGTATTTTGGCACCCATTTTTTTCAAACACAAAGCAATTTTTTAATGAAATGATGCATGAAATCACTCTGCGAACGACCCCTTTGACTATCCAATCACCTTCTCCGGACGAAACTCGTTATCGCTAACCTGACTCAATCGCTCGACAAGTAGGTCCAAGCACAGCATGACAGTATGATCGGCTATTGATTAATTGCCGACTACGCGACCAGCTCGAGGAGTGTATTATTTTAAATACGTCGCTCGCACATGTGACAGCAAGGTAGCAATTATCCGGAAATTGCCGCGATTTTCCCCCTTTCCTTATCAGCTTTCTCGCAGGAGACAGAGGCAGATGGAGATTTATTAGTCCGTATTTAAGTCTCGGATGAGTCCTCATTGCTGGGAATCGGCCGCATACTTTCTGCTTATAAGGTCCTCAAAATAGCCCGTGGACGATGTGGCAAGACGGCCGTACCAGCGACTTACTTGGAGATCAGGAAGATCTTTATAGAGGGTGATTACGGCCCTAAAACTTTGTGGTTAGCGTTAATTACGGGGATTGAATGGTGAAAATAGGCTATGATTGGACCTACCAGTTTTGCGAGAGAATGCAGAAGGATTTTTAAGGCGTTTACTTCGATATCTTGATTTTGGAAAACTATTGTCCCATTCTTCAAAGAGTAATGTTGGCATGTTGTCAATGTTTTTATAATTTTCTCGAAAGAAATAAAACTATTAAGACATTTATAATATTTTATATAAAGTTAGTGCCTTGCACTGCGAGAACAGAACTACATGAATCGAGTAGAATGGCTTGACGCATGAATCCGTACCTAGTACGAGACCAGAAGCAAGATAAAATATTTTTAATTAAATAAAATCATGTAAGAATATTTTAAACTATAATGATGTCTCTACAATCTTCCCTTTTTTAAAATGAAAAAAAATATTCTAATATTTTTCAATCAAAGTTTATCACAATTTTTGTGTTACAGTCACTTTCATAAATTTTAATATTTTAACAATACTTAAAGGATGAAAGTTAAAATTCGCTACCACTTTTTCTCAATACGGAGCTATTAAACTGAAACGATTTCAGATTCGGACTTGATAGAAATGAAAGGTAATTTTCGGTCTCAAACAGTTCAAATTCTAAAAACTCGGGTGTGTGGAGACGAATATCAAGGAAATAATGATAATTTTTATCCTTCTATAGTTAATTTGCTGTTTTAGTAGTGATCTGTTCTATTGAAAGGGAAATTTAGTTGCTACATAGCGTGCCGTATCCACACATGCCTGGATTTAGCTGAGGATGAGGAAAGGATTGCACTAACGCCTTCTAAGTATATAAACCTTCGGTCGGGCGCAGCTCATCTGTGAGATGCTGAAAGCTTGCTTTTGCTTAGGCTTAAGGTAAACTTATCAAACTGAACTGTTCGGTCATACAAAGATATATTTGCGTTTTTAAATAACTTTTTTGTATTTCCTTGCAATTTCAATTGACAAAATATCCAGGAATTCAAGAGGGAGTTGACCTTTGTTTTCCCGTAAGGTTCATTAGCAATGACAACTGTTATCGTTGAGAGCCTGAAATAATTCGACGTTTTTAACAGCATATTGTAAATAACGATCAATATCATTGAATTAGGAGCTGGGACACAGGTATTCGAACTTTTGCAGGGATATAAATAGAAATATTGAGGAAAATTATGAGATCAAAAATACAAACGTAACCGGGCGCAACTCATCTACTAGATTAAAGTGCCCTTCACATACATCAAAAGAACACTAGAGAAAAAACCACAATACCCTAGTGTGAGTTGTAGGAAGCCAGGACACTGCAAGAGATCCCACACCTTTCTCGGTAAAATCCGCACTTAGGCACAAAATTATGTGGGTGCTTCGTCTCACAGATTAGATGCGCCCGACGGAATGTTAATTGCATGCGTGATGATCTGTCATTTCTTCAATATTCGAGAAGTTTCGGCTAGGTAAAGGGCCTTTATATAAAAGAGAAAAGGTGTGAAGGGGCGGTGATATCATCCATTCCGCTTGAGAATTTCTGGACTCAGAATGTTGGGGAATGGAACGGGTATTGACTTCCTATGCGACATTCGATTCCCCTAATTTAGCATCAGTAGATATCAACTTCAAGGGAATGTTAAAAAATAATTTTCCTCCTGTGAAGATCCGTCTAGAATTGTTCCTTTATTATAACAGCAAATCGATTCCTTTTGCAAGAATAATGGTAACTTGTATTTCAAAATATACTAGAGAATCTTATATAGATGAGATATTTAAATACTGTTTAGTTCGAAAATATAAATTATGAATACCATAGTAAATCAATATGCTAATAATGCATTTGTTTCTTTTAGAAATAAAGTCGCAATTAGCAACAAGGTAATCCTGACAGTCTTTTTTTATTCAGTTACTGTTTATTTTAGCAGACACTATCATTAAGCGCCTGAATAACAAATGATCATCAGCAAGTCAATTTTATTGAATTTTGAACTAATGACAAATTTTGAAATGAAATTTTTTCTAAAGACTACATGGTGTATGAGTAACATAATAATGTTTAAAGGCTGAATATTATACTAACTGCAAATTCCGTGATGCGACATGCGCAAAAATCATTCAAAATGCTGTGCAGGACAGACCGTTGGACCTAAAGCTATGAAGTTTTGCACGCAGTTACTTCTTGGGAAGTAAGCATTCACTACGAAAGAACTTTACAAAATTTTAATTAGATCTCTAATTTAAAACTAGCTGTTACCCACGACTTCGTACTCGAAGAATTTGAATTATTAATTTTTTTCTTAAATTCACGAATGTAAATGTTTCGTTACATGTTGAAACGGGAAATTAAAAGTTTTGACTGTTGACAATACATAATTGGACGACTAACAGTAGTGTATGCTGTTATAGTTAGGTAATTTGTTTATCTATGCTAACACACTTTTGTATACTACGTTTTTTCTTTTACGTTTTTTGCACGGATGTAGAGGTTTTGTGGTCTGGACACACGTGAATACGCCATATATAGATGTCCATGGGAAAAATATGGTTTTTCCAAATGTACGCCTGCCCCTTTGAGTGTCTGGCCCTGAACCTGGCAAATGCTAATTTTAAAGGGATTTGTTACCTTTTGAACTGAGATGATAAATCCTTAGGTATTATCGGAAGGAGTAAAATTAAAACACTCTCTCTTCTCCCTATATCAGTCATAGCAGTACATTGTTACATTTTGAACTTGGATGGTAAATTCTTCGGTATTATCGGAATGAGTGAAATTAAAAACACTCTCTCGTTTTTAAACACTCTCACGACGTTTGGACCTAGGTGTGCAATTTGTAACCGTGGGCAGTGTCGGTACATCGAGATTACGTATCGATAGTACTGGCACACCGACTTTTAATCTCAGTTTGTCGGAAGAGTACCCTTGACAATTCTAAAGGAGTTGAAGAGCTTGTTATCTGTTATATGAAGAAATTGATGTTAATTATTATTGCCCATTAGCATATCTACAGGTAGATATTCTATAATATCTCCCTCCATTTGTGACATATTTTTTTATTTATCTGACCTAAACTTTCATTAATCTGTGCCAAAATTACCAATTCAACAACCATTCTCCATTCCTCATATATTCTCCGTTACTGTAAATTACGTCATTGTACTCAATGGTATCATCAGGCCCTTATAACCTGTGGAATATACCATCCATCATGCTATATGTCATCCACTTCTACCATTCAAAAGAATATATAAAACAAAATACTATATCTTCGCATATTTTCCTTTAGTTATAATTAACATTAGTTTCTGAATTTTAATCTAAAAACTCTTGCAGCTATATCTTATCTATAAATAGATTTCTGTCCCGACGTCATTTTATCGACAGCTTCTTGAATAAAATCTGATATGGAAAAGATACAAATATAAATAACTGAAATTAAATAAGCTGCAAACTCGAAAAATGAAAATCAAGCGTCGAGTTGAGTAATTTCAGTTATTATTCCATAAATAAATTGTTTATTTTCTTAGAAAGATCGGGGTTTGCTTTATGATCACGCGATGTTTGACATTAAAAATAAGTTATTCCACGTGTAGTTTTGCTGTGAAAGCATAACAAATAGACACACTTTCTCATTTAATATATTATTAAGGATTTATTATTTCTTAGGAAAGGCAGGTAAAAATGGCAGGTAATATGAACTGCGGTGATTTTTTAATCTAATTAAATAAGCTTTAGAATTCTTTAAGAACCAATGAAAACATTGCCAAACGATAATTGAAAGAAAAATAAACAGAAAAAATAATGGCAAAGTAATTACACCGTTGCCAAAGAACTCATCAGTATCAACTCTATGTACTATCATTAAATTTGATTTATTTTAAAATCGTCTACGTGTCAACTTTTTATTAAATTTTGAAAAAATTAATAAAAATTGAAGGACAAATGTCACAGATATAAAATTGATATCATTAGAAAGGTAAAATTTTGAACTTTAAGATGGTATGAAACTAATTTTTGGGGATAATTTGCTCCGAACTTACAGCGGAAAAACGGTTTCGGTTACTTTTTAATTAACTGACTGTTTAATTAACTTTTGAGCTTTAAAAAGTTGACAGTAATCTTCCCCCGGTCCCAATTAATAAGTGTGCAAAGTTTGGTTGAAATCAGTGACGTGGTTTAGGAGGAGATGTGGAACATAGATACAAATATACAAACATACAAACCCACAATGACTTTCATTTATATTAAGATTAATAGAAATTTTAAAGTTTCTCAATAACTTTGGAGCATATTAATAAACAAAAATAATTTTTACACCACTTTGAAATTCAAAATATTAGATTTTGATTCTTGATTTTGTAAGCATTTAAAAGACAAATTGAAGATTCAAATGAAACAAACAATGAAATTTATGAAAGTGCAAAAGTAAAAAATGGTAAATAAGAGTTTCAAGATATATATATAATCCTAAAAATAAATCAGTAAGACTTAAAGATGCAATTTCGTGGCGAAGCTCACGATAATCGCGACAACCATTGAAAAGCTCGCCAAAAAGAATAAAAGTTCAAGGATTACCACATTTGGCGAATAATCGCCCGAATTAAATTTCTTTTTGGCGGTCGCAACGTATTTTTAAGTCTGGGCAATTGTTTCTCCTTCTTCCTGAACTCCTTTCGAGTCTTTCTTCAACTAATTCAATTGCATGTTGAATTCGTCTTCTTTCATTGTTTCTATAATATTTAAGAGCAAGTTTGTGATTCATTATCAAGTCATGGAAAAAAGGCTCTAACTAAATCACACTCTTTTGTTTACGTTTGGAAAGTGAAATCAAGTGATCCCTCAATTGCTATAGATGTTGTTAAATCCAATAAATTAATGACGCGGTTTTTTTTTTCCGCACAAGAGAAATATTACATCATTTTTCACTGTTAGAAATTAAATATAGGGCTGCTATAAAAGATTCATTTATTTTCAAAACACTATGTATTCAAAAGTATTACACGTACAAAATTAGTGATATATGACAACAACCGCAAACTCATCAAGTTATTAATGTGTGCACCAGATGGCAACACGAGTTCAGTATCTTTCAGTATCTCCCAAAATGGTTCAAAGGTGTATGGGTCGTTTTTCTTCTGTAAGAAGACTGTGACTGGTGCAAGTTACCTGGATATGCTGCAGTTATGGTTGTTTCCGCAACTCGCTGATGATTACAGGGATTTTATTTTGCAACAGGACGGGGCACCCACTGAGTGGAGCATTCACGTTCGTCGATACTTGAACGATGACATTCCGCATCGCTGGATTGGACTTATTGGTGAGGATGACCTCGTTCTGTTCCCTTGCCCCCCCCCTTGCCCTTCTTCCTTTGGGGGCACATCGAGGACCTTGTTTATGTACCCCAACCACCAAAAAATTAGAAGAGCTCAGGGAACGGATCCATGCTTCATTGCTGACCATTGACAGGATGACGCTACAAAATGTGTGGATCAAGTTCGACTACCGCCTGGATGTGCGATGCATTAACGCCACCCCATGCCCCTGATGCCTGTAACCTATAGGGTTGTACCTGTGATGCAGGAGGCTCACACAGAAAATTTGTAGAGTGTGCAGAAAGCTTGATGAGTTTGCGGTTATTTTCATACATCACTCATATCTGTACGTGTATCTGTACGTATTTGAATATATAGCGTTTTGAAAATGAATGAATCTTTTGTAGTAGCTATATATTTTTTCTATGCAAGTTATCATTGACATAATTAAGAGTAAATTTTTAAAATAATATAAAGATACACTAATAAAACACAAAATATTATGCTACGATGTTCCGGACTGGAATTTCCAATATGCTTTCACTTTTTAAAAATTCTGAATATGTTTATTAGCTTCAAAGAAAAGCGGACTTCATTGTCTCACCAAGATAGAATAAACATAAGGTTTAACTGAAAAAGTACAACTGAAAATAAGTCAAGTTAATAAGTACAAGTAATAAGATGTCATATACCAGAATCTCCTCTTATCGTCAACAGAAATAATACGGGAAAAGCGATGAAATTTGGTCTGAAGATTCATGCACAGTTTAATTAAAATAATATTATTTTTAGAATTTACTTCAAAATGTATTCATACTAGAAACATCATTATTTGATAAATTCGTTTGTGCATTAATTTCTACCGAAGGGTCTCCTCCTTATAATAAGCATTCTTTTTACTTATTCTACAGTAGCCATTTTTGGACTTTTTTATATTTGTATCTAGGTTTTATAAAAAATAATTTCTTTGTAATGAGGTTTTAATGCCCCCCAATGTCACTGACTTGCCAAACTGCAGTGCAATAGTCTTGTCTCTGAAGAACCTTGACTACTTATTCATTATTCAGTTTGCTTGTCAGAGTCAAGTTCGTATCCATTTTAATCAGGTAAATGGGAAAATGCTGGATTTTAACCCATGACATATTTTAACTCCCTTTTATTTTGAATAAAACAGTATTTAAGGTCTTTTTATTTAAATATTCGCCTTCTTGCAAGGTTTTGAGATGAATAAAAAGTAACGTATAACATTATTTTTCTCTTTTAAGTCAAGCTTATTCAAGTTTTCTAAAACTCGGTACAGGTAAAATTTAATTTAATTACGTATAACTTGTGTTTCATCGTATAGAATTTTTATTTTGCTACTTTTCTCAACACTTTTTAAGAAATCATCATATTTAACCCTCTGACTGCATAATTTTTTTGCATTACTATTTAGATGCAACGTTTTAAAACATGTTCAAATATCGTTGAAGTAACCTAATTGTTATTTACATGCAGGGCTTTATTAGTATTATATGATTCAACGTTTTAAAAGTACTGAGTAAACCCACTAGCTTGCGAAAATCGCAGGATGCAGCAAAAAGCAGACGAAGTTCCAACCCGTGGAAATCGCGGGATAAGCAGTCAGAAAGAGATTTTAGAAAACATAAAATCAGATCCCCAAAATTCATGGCATGAATGAACTTTAATGTAAAGCATGGAAGATTATGTAAATGAAGATGTAGTTACCTTTAAAAACTAATACATACATGGGTTCTATTGCACTATGAGTGATGGCGCATATTTATTAAAAAGCAGTGAATAACTTTAAGATAGAATCATTTCATTGTCTTCAAGGGCACGTGCAAATATCCTTTTAAAAACACTTTCTCGTCATTCAGTTGGACATAGTTGTTTTATGTATTTTCCCCACTAAAATAAAAAGGTATACGTGATATTCGAGTATGGTCTTCAAATTGAATACTTAAGCCTAGTTCTTTCTAAATTATTAAATTTTGGACAGTGAATTTAAAGCGTATGCTGAGCAAGTGAATCTTAAATAAAATTGTTTTTAAAGAGCAACCTAACTACGTTTTAAAGTCATTGTACATTTTATACATGATTCATCCTAGAAAATTAAGCATTTTTGAATACAAATGATACTTAACCCTTTGTAAGGCCATTTTTTTCTAGTAGTGGTATAATAAAATAACTTAGGCATCGAGATTAATTTAAGAAAAGAAATTCATTTAGCTTATTGGATGACATTATTTTCTGTTAATTAATTTTATTAATTAATAATTAAATACCAAGTCAAGATACTTCGTTATGGTTTGAGATAAGAAATTGGAACATCTAGGTTTTTGTTTCATCGAAAACTTTGGCGAGAACTCACGCCAATCTTAAAAAATGCTTTTAAAAATTGATGCATTTGGCGAGAAGTATATTCCTATAGAAAGGGTTAAAAAGAAGTTCTACTTAGTTGAACGTTAAGTGAATGAACAGAACAGAACGCCGTCTCTTACCCCCGTACTCGTAATCAGCCCGTCACTGAACGGTTTGATAGGCAAGACACGGAGATTTTATTTAAAACAAAAAAAACAGATATTTACACTATATACAGCATAGAAATGTACACTATTATTTCGTATTAGTGTTCTTCTCTTTAGATCTTGTTTACCCCTTTTTTGGGGGGGAGGGGAATGTCTGGTCACATGGAGCTTGTTCGTTGAGTTCGCTGGAAAGTTGAAAGATAGGGAGATGGGAAGAGATCTCTGTTGTCACTGATGAATTTCAATATCCTACGAATTTTTTACCTGGAGACGAGGTTATTGGCGACTCTTTTTAGCCATTCTTGCGAAATGAATGAACAGCTAGTCAGAAACTAGTTTTTTTCAGTATAGGTTTATTTATTTTTATTTTTATTTTTTTATGTATTCATTTATTTTTCAGCTGTAAATACTTACATGTATGAAAAAACGGGGTAATCGGGGCATTTTATTCAAATTCAGGAAAAAATACCAAAAACTAAGATTCTCCCGACTAATTTGAAGCGTTGGCTCATTTTTTTATAAGATCATCCTTGAAAAATTAACATTTCACGATACAAACGTTACTTTAAAAAATGCTGTTAAATTTATTATTTCATATCTTCTTATCCACTTCTTATCTTTGCGCGTTGATTTCTTTTTATTCCAAATCATAAATAATGATAATATTATTAAAATAACATACGATCAAAGTAGGGAAAAACGAGAAGAAGAGAAGTTCCAAATTAAGGCGACCTTTCTCTACATGTAGAAAAACTCAAAAAAATAATTCTTTATAATCTAACTTTTTAAAAAGTTAATGTAGTTAAAATTGTCATATTTGTTTTTCAACTGAACTTTTTACTTATAAGTAAAAAATCGGAGATTTAACTCAAAGTTAATCTCGTTAAATATTGACGTATATACTATATATACACATTTATGTATGGGCCCGAAGATACGTCTTTAATATCATCTTCATTATTTTGAGGTTCATCGTGTAATTTCCGTCAAGCGTGGAATACTAACAACAATGCACTCTTAATATAAATTCAATCGACAGAATAATTTAACTCGATATTTACAACAGAATTACGTGTTTAAAAAATTGCTAAGTATCATTAATATTCAGTGTACCATCTGTTTTCTTTTTCGACAATGAAAATGGAGAGTAATATATCATTGGACAGTTAATGGAACTCTGAACGTGCTTAAGAACAATTCCACAGAACAAATTGAGAAAAAATATATTTATTTTAAATAGCTACTGTGCTCCAAAACTAGTACTAAAAAAACTACTACAAATAGCTGCTGTGTTATAAAAACACAATCAAAATTAATGTAAATAACTGCCACTTCAAAGAAAGAAAAACGCCATCTTTCAGCAGATGTTCTATCTCCATGATTAATATTGATTCATTCGAATTCAACAAACGAAACTAGAATGATTTAAAAGCTGCAACAACAACAAAAAAATTAATCTGCCAGGCAAAAAAAGTATATCATATGTTATATAATAGCAATACAAGAGATGCTTCCGACTTCTGAAAATGAATGAAACGGTGTGTGTGTTCTCTTCCAAGTCGTAAAATATAATCGTCTGAAAGTTTGGAAGAAAGGTAAATTGAAGTTTGCCATTTTGCCTGTCTGGGAGATAGTTTCAATGCTTCGTTTACCATTTCTCTCTAAACAAGAAAAATAATTGTTCTTAATATGTAAATGACCATCTTCTTAACTGGCTGCTATCACGTGTGACCAGATCTAACCCTGTAATTTGGTACATAATCGTCGACAGCAACATTCTTTTTTTTTCCTTTCCAAGTTAATTACGAAAGCAGCGGAGAGAAAAAATTAATCATTCAACTGAAAGGTAGATAGTACATAGTCACATAAGGGGTTTCCATAGCTTTTTTCTAATTCGAGTCCTTTGCCATAATTGCCGAATGAGCTTTGAAATAATTCTAAGTTGCAATAATAGAATTTCGATTGCAATTCAAGTAATTACATTAGTACGGTTGCCCGTAGGGTAAGTTAAAGTGAAATGATAAGATATTCCAAATAGCTCAGAGAGAGTATATGGACGATTAATCTTCAGTTTGAGTTCATTTTCATTGAAGTCGATTCATGCTCACGTGATACACATCAGATGTGCCACTTTAATTAAATTTGAAATTCATTGCGCATCAAATTGGAGTAAAAGCGTAAGATGGTGTTCATTTAAATGTCACACGCAATTACGTTTTGTCATGTATCTGTGACATCAAATGAATTCTTTGCATTATAAAAATTATATTAACAAGTGCCACAAATGATATTACTTCTTGCATACATAATTTTTCTCTAATATCATAATAATTTTTCACCAGCTGTGCATGCAATTAAAATCAACTGAAAATATTTTCATTTATTATTATTAACTAATACTTATAATATATGTATATATAAGTGAAAATTAATAAATAGTTTGTACGCTGCATAAACAGAATTTTTAAATCCAAATTACTAAATAGATTTTCTTCGCATTCTGCTCTCTAATGCTGTAGAGCATAATGAAGGTTTTAATCATGGTTTCAAGAAAATTAATATTAAATCGCTAATTTTTTATTAATAAAATAATATATATTTCTGGAGAAAAAGCATCGAGACGAGCTCCAGATGGCTCACTATCACTTTTAATTTTTACCAAAATGATTAAAATTTGGTCAACGCAGGTGAAAGCAAATATGTGCCACTGTTAGACATAAAAATATTTGCATCCCGAGAAACGCCGATTATATAAGGTAATGTTTTTTTTTTAACACCAAACGTTCATTTTTGGTAAATTCTCTTTAGGAAGACTACCCATTGCACTGGTTCTCATGACAGGATTTCCTGAAAATTTCTGAATATTGCATATAATCTCCGATCATTGTCCCAAGAGCTCAAATAGATACACTTATAAAATAACAATAAATCAAAATAATCATGAGAAATGGACGAGTTTTCTGGTTTCTTTACTTACATTAAAAACCTTGACTTTATCTGCTTGTATGTTGGACTTCCGCTTTGAAGATTCCATTGACTTAGCATTACACTGGAATTACGTAGTACAGGCACTTAAATGTAAACAAGCAAAGCAGAAAACACGTCCATAAGACATAATAAAAAAAGACACGTGAAAAACAAAAACTATGCAAAAACGCTAGATGATATTAAAAGCACGATATTTTTCCGTTAGCGCACTAGTACCGATGTCAACGTAGTGCTTGGCGACGACTAGCGTCGCGTTAATGGAAAAGTACCAAAAGCAGTAAATACACATGTAAAAAGCTAAACATCGATAGAAGTTTGAAACCAGTGGTATGTTTAATTTGAAAACAATAAAAATATGATACAGAAGTTACAAAATTAGTTACAAATGTTGCCGTAAGGTTGTGTAGTAACACTGTAATCGCAGTACGGAGTCCGAGAAGAAGGTTATAAATCGTCCTTTGTAAGCAATCGTTGCACCACATGACAATAGATTCATTATGTGCATCTTAGCACAGAGATGACTCAGAGGGAGAATGAAATTTTCTGTCACCATCAGTAGTACATCAACGAAAATGGATACATAAGCCTCACAGATCAACTCTTCTGGTTCCTCCAGTGTAGCAGGATTGTTCCTGAAAACAGTGTCATTGAATGTGCCCCACGAGAAGTAGTCGCAGGGGGTAAGATCGGAGGAGTATGGAGGAATATGTATGCCTGTTCCAGTAAATGTGGAATAGCTGAAAGCAACGACTCCATTCTCAAATTGTTCTTCAAGAAAGCCAAAAATCACTGGTACGCTGTGGTCGGATCCCCTCTTGTATGAACCACGAAGTGTCTGGTCGATCTTCTAGCGCTTGTCGAGTTGCGACATATTTTTCCATAACCACGACGCTCCTTTCACATTTCAACAGAAGAACTGTCCAAACACTGATCACTCTGCTTCAGAGCACTCTTTTTAGAAATTTGCCTATGACTACAGCATACAGTGCCACCTATCGGCAACATTTGTAACTAATTTTGAAATTCTATATCAGATTTTTACGGCTTTCAAAGTAAACATACCACTGGTTTCATTCTTCTATCGATCTCCGTTGCCAAGTTATTTAATTTTAAGACGAAGGAGTCCTTTGTGGGACACCCTTGTATATATAAAAATTGTTTAACGCTTTGCCCATGCTAACTTTTGAACAAGATAACTACTGAAGTATTGATCGGATTTCAATGGGCGAAGAATATGTGGTAGGAAGGAAGAAAGTCTCGAACAAATTCGTAGATGGGTCTTCCAGCTCAAAAGGGGAGGAAATGGTGAGAAGCAGACAGTTGAACTTTCCATTTCCTTATAACTCCTTAACTATTGAAGATAGGAAGATTATTCAAATTAGGCTGATAATTGTCTCATCACAATGAACAACTTTTGAGCTAAAAGTTTTTATAGTTGCCACCCCTTAGAAGTTAATAGTCGATAACTCTATTCACAGATAGGAGCATCGCATTACACATTTTCATTTTATTGTTCTTAATCTGCCGAAGATGCGGTCGCCTCGTGGTAGAATCTCGGCGTCGAGACCGGAATGTCGCCTGTTTGAGACTCGATACCACGGAAGATCTGCCGTGTATACGGCACTGGCGCATGCAAAATCCACTGAAAGTCAAACGCCTTACCGTTGGTGCAGTGAGACAGCTTGTAGAAGGGATGCCGGGCCAGTTATCATCCTGGTCAACTAACCACAGTTTAAGAATATAAAGTTCATCTCAAAATAATCCTCCGGTTGCTTCAGAAACGGGTCGTTAATCTGACTAAAAATAAGTAGCCCAAGGTACGGCAACGCTAAATTGCTTTTTTATAACTATTACAGGTAATTTTCTAACCTTAAACCGGACAAAAAGAGCTTTGCCTTTTGACAGGAATTTTTTTAAAGACATTACAGCATTAAACTCGAGCAAAAAAATTAAATAAATAACGGGGCAAAATTTTTAGAAATAATATTAAATTTTAAATCCTGGAAAAAAAACTAAGGAACATTTTATTATTTGGTGATATTTGAAATCGCAAGTTCTGTCCTAAATCTAGAGAGTCATCCGAATAAAAACTTAGACAGATTGAAAAAAAGATAATCCTGAATTAGATGTCTGAGCTCGAAGCTCAAAGTGATTTTTATATATTATCATTTGGCTAATAATTAAATATCTGTCACCGAAATAATCGCCTTTTAATATATTCGATATTCTCCTGCACAAAAAATTAAATATTTTCAATCCTTACAGCCTCCTTTACAATGCATTTGACATTTATTTTTGCAAATCAGTCAGTTTTGATTGGTCAGTTTCAGAAATACACGTAAAGATAAAAAAAAATCCTTTTTTATACATCACGATTTATATTTAACAATAAAGCTACAGATTTTAAAAATATTGTTTTTCATGTTTAAAAGAAAAAGGGAATTTGAATCCTGGGAGATAGTTACATTTTTATCCTAATTTGAGATAAAAATCGTGCTTTTGTTTATTTATTTTGGAAGGAAAATGGTAATTTTGGTTTTCATGATGGTAGATATAAAAATATAGATGATAATAATCTTTATTTTTTTCCGATAGTGTGTGTGTGAAAGTATATATATATATATATAATTTTTTTTGAATTTTTAACTGAAAGAGTTGATAAATAAATAAAGCAGACCAAGGAACACAATTTTATATTTCATCATCATTTACTTCCACGACTTTAATTTAAATTATCAGTATTAATTAGGAAGGCAAAATATGCAAATTCTAGACTGAAAAAAGTCAGGTGATACAACAGAACCTTTCTAAATAAAACGCGCACCTTACAGTATCATAAATTTCGAGATTTTAAAATGTATTTTAAGAATTTATCTATAAATATTTTATAGATAGGAAGATGTAAAGTTATTTTCAGCTGTGTTTCTGAACTCGACGTATTTAAACATCGTTCCATAGATCACCAAAAATCGAAACTGAAAACACGTAAACATAGCTTTACAATGTGAAAAATCTATTTTGAAAAAATATATAAATATTAAATTTACAAATTATAATGTGGAACACTTATATATATAATTACGATTAAATTCATGCTTGCTCCGGAGAGTTTAAAAGCTTTAATAAATATAAGTATTTTGCACCATAAAATTTCATAGTAGTATGAGTAAAAAGACATGTCCAAGAAACTGAACATTACAAACTCTGTTTAAAAGAAGATCTGTTTTATATGTTTTTTGCAGAATCCGTAATGTTTCGTTAGACTCTTTCAACATAATTTATGTGTGCCGTATATTTACCCTAATGAAAGAAATGATATAAGCATAATACTAATAACAAACAATTGAAGTGGTGTTAAAACTTATACCTTCAATAAACATGCCACATACAAATAATTTAAATACCTAATCAAAGAAACGATATATGCATATTACTAATAATAATCAATTGAAATGGTGTTAAAACTTATACCTTCAATAAACATGTCACTTACAATGCTGATAAAATTTGGAGCAAAGTTCATTTAATCATTACCCTCAATGGCAGACACTTTCAGAACTCGTTAAGAAATAAAGTCTTGTTATACAAGCAAGTACTTCGTCTTACTTTTACATAAGCAGCCCAAACTGGAGACCTGCAGCAAAAGTGCACAGAATAAAAATTTAAATTCTACAGAATAAAATTCTCCGTGTCATTAGGAATGCGCCATGGTATGTGGGATATCATATCCTGAAAACTGATAAAAGTGAAGATTGCAACCAAAAACTGTCTAGGAACTTCTTAAACCGAATCAAGAATCATCCTGACCTAATCATTAGCTGCCAAACATCTTTCGCTCATACTGTAGGGAAACATGCAACCCATAATGTGACCACAAAATGGTCAATTTTCCTGAAACTACCCTAATTTGAGCCAAACTGAGCTGAAATCTTTTGTTTGAAATCTTTTACTGCAACCTCAAAATTAGTCTAACTCTCTAACAACCAGTTTTGGCAATTGGGAGTTATAAGTGAGAGAAGGGGGGTGGGGGCAAAAAATGTACAGACACCTAAGATTAAAGAGGAGTTTATAGAGGGTAGACAACAAAATTTAGGAATTTAGTTACAAAGTTAGCTAGCTTTCCCGGACACTGCAACTTTTTGTTTTATAATTCCTGGTTTTAAGCAACTAAAATTAAATAAAAATTTAATTTTTCCCGTAGAAAAGGAGAGCGGGACAAGAGTCCCTTCTCGCCACCACTGTTAACAACTCGCTTCTTAATCTTATGTTAAGCTGCTTCAATAGCCAAACTTAAATTGCTCGTTAGGTAAATTTCCCAGAATTTCGCAGTGTCCCTTTTTCATACCCAGGTTGTTGAAAAGTACGTTGGCACGGAGACTCGGACGAATATCTAAATCAGAAATTATTCTACCGTTTCTGAACATAATTAGGCACTGTTTAGGTTAAAATGTTTAAGCTCAGACACATTCTACATCTCATCCATAAGAGTACGAGTAAATAAATATATCCAACAAACTGAAAGAAAGTTTTATAATGTTTCATTACATGTCTTAAACATAATCTTTGTCTGTCATATATTTACCCTAATCAAAAAACCATATATGTATAATAATAATAAACAAATGAACTGACATTAAAATTTATTTCTGAACAGATGGAAGACAGTGTTTCAGTTGAGATGTTCATGATAGGGCACTTTCTATATCTTCTCACGCCATTTTCTTTTCATGCCTTTTTGTATTATTATTTTAACTATTCCTATGAATAAATTCAATCAGTATTACGTATTTTTAAAACATATAAGGCAGCAAAAATGTTGTGATCAGTTTTTCTGATGATACGATCTGGCGATTGATCTTCCTTTGAATCATGATGAAAAATAAAACTTGCATTAAATATTCTTTTAATTTCGATTATTATCGATAGCAAAAATAGAGCAATTGGCGACTAATTAACTAATTATTTTTAAATATCCTGCTATACATTAACAATATTTTTTCATCCCCTTTAGTAGAAGAATACACTGAAAATTATTTTTGAAAAGCTATTAGTATAATAGAAGCTATGGCGCTTAAATACATCAGATGCAACAGCAAAAGCCATTGATAAAATTAAGATAGTGATCTGGCTGTCTTGCGTTCAACTAAAAGAAAATAATGAAACAGTATGTCTTTAAAGCCTTGTTTTCCAAAACACCGTAGATGAATAAGCGAGATAAGTCCATCATTAAACCTTTATTAATGCTTTTAATTAAATTGGTGGCATTAATAGGTCACGATAATGTTGTGAGAAAAATGCTTATTGAAAACAATTACTGGCGATGCAGAAAGTTCGTGGAACCATTTTCTGGAATCTCAAGAAAATATTTGAAGAATTTACGTCAAGTACCTTTGACCTAAAAGTAGTAAACAACCACTGAACTTCTAATGAAGTGCAAATTACCAAGTTCAAAATATAATGTTTATACTGAAGAAGTCGTCACTTTTAATTACAGCAAATTAAAGATGTTGTAACAGTCGGAATCCTGCTGAGAACGTGATTTGTTTGTGACCTTATTTTATCAGTAAACGTGTTGAAATTTTCAAAGAAATTTGAACTCGTTGATTGGTCACCTTCATGTCCCTGTGAAGTTGATTTTGAACATCAACTTCGGATCACTTACTGAAAATATCATATGTGCTATAATCTATAAATATAAAAGGCAAATACCATGACTCACTCATCACGAAATCTCCCAAACCATGACGCCTAGAGACTTCAAATTTGGCAGGTAATTGCTTTTTGGATAGTAGGTGCTCACTAAGAATTTCAATTAGAATTTTAATTAATTAAAAATTACCTTAAATGTTAACTTTTTTCCGCAATAACTTCGGAGCATATTGTCACACAAAAATCCTTTTAACATCATCAAAAAATTAGCTTTTCAATGACACCAAATTTATTTCTATGCGACGTTCTGTTTAATTTTAATTAATTTTGAAAAGTGTTTCCAAACACAATTCCAAACAGCGGGCGGAGCAACAGCGATGCTCACGGTTCCTCAAGGTCACAGTTCCATTTATAGCACTAGAAAGGGAGGGAGGCTTTGTGACCGGTTACGAACTAGGGAGAAATGCTGCCCATTCAGAGTTCACATTAGTGGCGGCGAGTCTGGAGGGGGGTGCGAGGAGAGTCAGTCGCCCCCTACTTTTTTAGGGAAAGATTAAATTTTTATTTCATTTTAGCTGCCTGAAACTAGAGATTACAAAAAAGCAATAGTGTTCGGGAAAACTGACTAATTTTTTAATTAATTTTTCTAATTTTATTCTCTACCCCCTATACTCCCGGGTCTTTTAGATGTCAATAAATTTTTTGCCTCTTCACTTTTTCCACCCAATCTGGCACCCACTGGTTCACACGGGGCGTCCAGTATGTTCGGCTTTCGCGACCATATTCAGCGTTAATCATTCTACCGATGAGTGATAGATAAATTGAGGGAGAGTTATTTGAAACGCAGTTTTTAAGTTTCGTTAGCTGTGATTCATCATCAAGAATTGTATCGCTGGCATTTTTAAATTGCTCCTTTATATATTTTATTATTTGCGAAATACAATAAATTATTCACTTCTTTGGACGTGAAAACTTCTTTCCGCTCGTTACAGTGATAGTCGGTCGAACTTTCTTGTGTGACAAAACACTGTCAGATTTGAATCGCTAATAACTACGAGACTAATCATGCGAAAAGAATGGTTGACCCCACAACGGATAGACCATATCTGTAAGAGTTTCTCGCACAGTATTTGTTTTCCCTGTGACGTCATCGTACCAGTGTAGGCGCATGCACGTGATTGTTATGAATTAGCTTTAAGTAAGGTTATAAATAAGTATAACGTGGAAACGCGTTTAGTTAGGAGGTTTATTCAGGTGTCATTTTAAAGAGCTTGAGGAGTATTACTAGGTCCCAAAGTGAGACAATAAAAATATTTATCAGAATATAAGTAAAAATCGGTATTAAATTAAATTGAAAATTTCAAACCTTGCATGTTTTTTGATTATAACATGCAGAATTTTCTTTCGAATTGTACGAAACTTACAAAATACTTGACAATACGTAAAAGAAACATTGTACTAAATTTGAATTCTAAAATTTAAATATTACGGGAAATATGAGCATTTGTAGTAAATAATGTTTTACTGCGCATACGCGAAATGTAGTTCTATATACTGTCACAGAGGCACCATCAAAAGCTACTCTAAATAAAACATACGAAAGGCGCAGTTCGGACCCGCGCCGTTGAATTTTCTTGAAAACGTAGGGAGAAAATCTTAAAACAAGTGTTTCGTATTAATATGTAATTTAATTATCAATCTCTTTAATACAATATTTCACAAAGTAGTATAATGGTTACAGAATAGATGAATCACAAGTTTATCGCTTTTAGCAAGGATTTGTGGTGGCTTGTGATTTATCTATTCTGTAACCATTATACTACTCTGTGAAATATTGAATTAAAGAGATTGATAATTAAATTACATATTAATACGAAACACTTGTTTTATGATTTTATCCCGGCGTTTTCACGAGAAATCTACGGCGCGGACCCGAACTGCGCCTTTCTTATTTTTATATCCATCTTTCCTGGATTGTCGCGGGTGAAACTGCGACGGGGGAGTGCTATAATTAATATAAAATACAAAAATAAAAACTAATTTAATTGGGCGAACCAGCTAGTTCAGTATATGGAGTTGATCTCTTTCAATGATAAACCTACTATGGCAAATATCTTTTAGCATAAAATTTGTATGCTGATGAATCGGTAAGGGTATAGTAAAAATCATCATATATTTCTGCGGTAACAACATACCAATAGCCGTTATAATGCCAAAAATAAACAGAGAACTTAATGTTAATTTTCTAATAAATCCGTATTATCATCGGTGTTGCTTAGGTCTAGTTCAAAATGGTGATTTTAATAGCATCGATAAATAGTTAATTATATACAATGGGATGACAGAAAAATGTGAACACATTTGGGTTTGCAGAATTTTTTCGAATATCTTCCGAAAGGCTGAATGGATTTTTCTTGAACTTCGATCATGCAAAGAAGAGGCTTGTCACAAAATATTTCTGATTTAAAACTTTTTAAATTTGAGATCTATATTTGATTTTTTTTTCCAAATGAATTGCTGTCGGTCTAATGCGGCCTGGTAATATGGTCTTGACTCTGTCATCAGAAGATCACACATTCAGGAGTCAGTTCCATCTAACATTCGTCTTATGTATGAAAGTGGTGCACATTAGATTTGTAGATGCTCAAATGTTTTCATGTTGGAGTGAAGTTAAGCAGATGTCGTTCTGATCATCTCATCACAATTTAGATTTATGATGTCCAACGCCTGTA
This sequence comes from Araneus ventricosus, assembly GCA_013235015.1. NCBI lineage: Eukaryota > Metazoa > Arthropoda > Arachnida > Araneae > Araneidae > Araneus > Araneus ventricosus. Next base: position 159,175 of record BGPR01000341.1, on the reverse strand, counting down.
GCCTTTTGTGTTACTCAAAACCGATGCTATAAATTTAAGTCAAATGAATAACTCAACCTTATAGGGTAAAATAAAATTGAAAATTGTATGCCGCTTGCCTTTATCTCCCCGCACATTAGCCAACGAGCTGTTTTTATAGCTTTCTGTAGTAGACGAAGGTATTTAATAAAATATATAAACAAATCAATTAACACTCATTTATACATTGGCGAGAAATTACAAAGAAACGAATAAATATTCTGCAAAGGTTAATTTTATTTCTAACAAACGTGCTATATCTGTGTCTGTCACTGAAAGCAATAGAAATATTAATTTTGACGCTTTCCTTTGATCAATCCGATTGTCTGCAAAATCCTCTGCTAGAAACGAAATAATTTTTATAAATATAAAATAGATTTACATGAAAAAAATTATTTCATTTGAATCAAGTGAAATACGAAATATCCTTATGTAAATTATTTTATGTTGAAGACAAAATAGGAAAAAAAATTATTTTTGAAAAATCTGAAAAGAATTTTTCTTATAAATCTAAAACAAGTTGTTGTCCTGAATGTAAAGTGATGAATGTCTAATGTTCAACTTACAGCATGTAAATACATCTCTTCTGTCATTTTAGCCAACCCTAACTGCTCAAATCAAATTCAAAAAAATAAGAAACGTCACTTTAAAGTTATTTATAAGTAGAAATAGCAAAATGAAAATGTTGAGAGAAATAATTAATTTAAATATAAATAACGGAATAACAGGCGAATGAATTTATCCGCGCAAGCAGCTCACTTTGTACAACGTATTTTTATCACTAATTACTCTTTTTAAGGCTTATGTTAATTAATGATATCATTTGTGAAGGGCTCACCCAAGAAAATACACACAAGCTTTTCTTTTATCTTGGGTAACACGACGGAGAGATCATAATATTCAGTTGCTGTTATGATCTATCCTAAATAAGTTCGACAGCTTTGCAAAGTGCACTTTGCTAAAATTTGGAAGATATTTTTAAAAAGTCATTTAGATAGTTTATTAAATATAAACCTCTAAATGTTTTGATAGTAAATATTATTACAGATATCTTGAATGATGCAGATGACGGATATGCAGCAGACAGAGTCTAAATTTATTCATTTTCTGAATAATTCGTTGGTTTCTGTATCATTTCCGTATATGCCTAAGATACTGTGAAATTATCCGGATTTTTTAACATTTCTCTCTCTCTCTCTTTTTAGAATTACAGCAGCCATAATATTGATTCTTATTTTTAACATGATAATTTTCATAGGCTGGTATTGTTAAGCAACGGATTCGGAAATGCGTCGGGCGGAGTTATTTCCATCAAAATAGATGGAAAGTGAAGAATGGATGGGTGATGTTTACATTTTACTGAGCGTGATCTAAATGAGAACTAACTCCGAAAATGCGCTCTTATGACTCACTGCCTGACACCCCTTTCCGGTGTAAAATTGTCCAAAAGTGGTAGTCTCGGCATCCGTTGCTGAACAGTATATATCTGTAAATTCCGCTTTGCGACATGAGTGATGAGAAAATCATTGAAAACGCTCTACGGAGCAGGCCATCGAATCTACAGCTATCAAATTCGGCCTTTCGTTAATTATTGAGTAGTAGGTGTTCTCGAAGAATGAGCTTTTCAAAATTTTAATAAGATTTTTAATTGATTAAAATTTAATCGAAATTTTGATTATTTTCCTCAATAACTTCTGAGCATATTTTCGCACAAAAATCATTTTTACACCACTTTAAAATTCAAAATAATTAGTTTCTCAGAGATATATTTATTTCCGTGCAATTTTTTCTTTTATTTTGATAAATTTTTCAAAATTGGTTTTAAACACAATTATGTAACAATGTTTTTATTTAAATAACCTTGTGTAATAATACAGAAAGATTGTGAATATTTTATTAGATATCGTGCGACGAAGCAAAAGAAGAGAATGTTTGAGTTGTAAGTTCAATTCCAAGACACTGGATGGTTTATTAACAAGATAATGATTTTAGGCTGACATTCTTCAAATAATTGAGTGATGTAAAATTCGTTATGCACAAAATACAACGGCTGATGCAATCACGCCAGACGAAGATAAGGCAGATGAATCGAGCCTAAAGCATTACCGTGCTACGATATTTCGGACCGGAGATTCGAATTTCTTTTAGAATCATAAACCTTAGAACTCAGTTTGTATCATAAAAATAATAAACCAATGAGAGTGTTATCTCCTTGACTTTCTTATATATGTCTATGGCATATTTTGCTCTTAGCTTCTTTGCTTAAAGACGACAAAAGAGTATGCATTTTGGACCTCTTCTCTTTGACTGACTGGATGCAAAGTTTGAAATGAATCATATTTATATAAAATATGATGTCAAACCATATTTGTCTGGCATTTTGAGTTTCTGATTTATCGCGTTCCGCAACTAGACAAACTGACATACAGTAAAACCTTTAGCATAATTTATTAAAAATTTGATATGATTATAAATTCTAATGAGATAACCATGTGCTAAATTTCATTCATCTAGCTCTCTGCGTTTTCGAGTTATCGTCTTTACATGCAGAACAGACAGGTAGACAGACTTCAATTGGAGGATTACACCCAAAATTTGATAGGTATTTACAATTTTGGTTTAAAGACTGCATGCCAAATTTCATTTATCTAGCTCGCTGCGTTTTCGAGTTATTGTGTTTACACGCATGTGGACGAACAGACAGATAGACACACTTCAGTTGGAGGATTACACCCAAAATTTGAAATGTATCTACAATTTTTGTTTAAAGAGTGCATACCAAATTTCATTCATCTATCTCGCTGCGTTTTCGAGTTATTGTGTTTACAGACCGACAGACTTAATTTTCTAATTTTTTTTCCCAGACTCTGTGAGGCCTGAAATTTGGAGATTCATCTCAATCTAGATGTCGACTTGTTTGACGAATACAGTACTTTCTGAAATAAGTAAGCAAAAATGCAAAAGCTTCGCAAATACAAAATAAAGGAAATTAAAAATGAAAATATGAATGCATGAATTAATACTGTAATTTTTTTTGGAATGCTATAGAATAAATTTATTTCTTACAACTATTGCTTTTTCTATCATTTAATTCATTAGAATCCCATTCCTATTTTGATAGAGTGCGCATCAATTTCAAAAAATTATTTTTGATAAATGACGAAAACGATATTTCTATGAAGATGTTGAATTTATTGATTTTTCGATTTGGAAATATCTTATAAAACAATACACTAAGATAGAATATCTTCATACTTCGTGTTACGTGGAAGCAAAATGTGAGGCCAAGATCTAGAAAAAAACAAAGGATTTTTCCATTTAATCAGGGCATAGTTTTTTTTTTCATACATCCTGATCACAGCAGATGTTTGCTCCTTCTTTATTAATTCATCCTCTCATTAATGATTCACGCGGAAGAACATAAGCCTTTACTTTACCAACCTCCTAATGGATCGGTAAACATTAGCTCAAAGCCAATCCTCACCACAAAATCCATCTACATCATTATCACAATGCGGCAGAATTCGCGAGTACAAAGCCAACCCTCGGACCATCTCCTCAGAACACATTTAAAGCGAACTAATCAGTCTAATTAATTATTCCTCTTTTCTGAGCTCTCCTCGAAAATGAGGAGAAAATAATCACTCTCCTGGGATTTTTTGAACGATCGAGCCCGGAGAAAATATAACGATGGAAGAGAAAAATGTGTGCTTTCGCCTCATAAAAGAAAAGAAAAAAATAATGGGATGAGTAAAATGAAAAGCCTAAGATAAGGTTTGAAACTGCGCACCGAATTTTCATGAATATTTCAAAAGCTTTGAAGAAGTTGAAATGATTAGGAGTGTCACGAACAACGCTTTTAATAGGAGCTCTTTTTTCCTTCCTTCTATCTATTTATCTATATATATTCCTTATCTACAGCTTTAACGAGAAGCTTTCGGTTATAATTTTCGTGTTTTGATAATGTGTTTTGCTCAGGTGATATAGACCAATCGATTACTTCAATGACAAAGCGAAAGTCGTTCGACATTTTGAAGACCTGGATATGGTTGATGAATGTCGTCGGATACGCCTAGCCTTGACTCTTTTCCGTGGAGGAATGTATTCCTATGA
>BGPR01000341.1:106606-150507 GCA_013235015.1 Araneus ventricosus | reverse complement strand
CATGACTTTATTGTTTTGTAATTCATCAAACTTTTTTTGTTTTTACTTTCTCTTATCCGAAATATGAACAGAGAATATGCAAAATCGTTAAAAATCTGAGCAATTTTGTGAATTAAACGTCTACCAAAAAACGAGTTTGTTGTGACTATCATGTGTATTTTAGTCTCTTGTCTGTATATATGTGCAAACATAGATCATTCAAAACGCTATAAGTTAGATGGATGGAATTTATCAATCATCTCTTACAAAGTGTACTTGTATATGTTAGAAAGACCTCTATCAAGGAGTAGAATTTTTTCCTCCCCTGCACATAAAACTATAATAAATAAGTCAGGTTTATAAATCTTAAATTATGTATTCTCTTTCTTCGGATTGAATAAAAGAGATATGTATTTTAGTTATTACAATGATGTCAAATGCACAACTATAAAAATTAAAGAGTACGTAACTGAACGAAGCACAGATCTTTACGTCCAAATTTTAGATCTGTATCAAATTTTGGATCAAATCCATCAATAGAATGACTGTATGTCGGCCAGTCTATTCGCATAAATATAAACACGGTGATTCAAAAAAAGAAACAAGCTAGATAAATGAGACTTGGCATGTGATGATTTTGACTCCAAAATTCTATATCAGATTTCTAGACAAATTTTGAACAAAAAAAATCAATCAACGTGAAGAGGCTCCAAATGCATACTTGATCTCAATTACTTAATTTGCAAGTTTGCAGCTTTTATTTGGTTACAAGAAATTTAATTTTAATCAGATGTAACCCTGAAAACTGGAAGATTTTTATCGGACAGAGCGGATTTTAATCCTATGAGTCCCATAAAAATATTAAATTTCATAAGGGTATTTGCATTAAGAAATAGTTTACCTCATTTATCTTTCATCACTGCCAATAATCTTTGTACTGTCACTAATGTTCTTGTTTACCGAGGCACAACATCCGCGAGATAATTTCTGCGTACCAAGATAACGAATCCTCTCAAGTTTTTAATCAAAACCTTTACGATCATGCCCAGCTTTTTCTTGATAACAAAACCACTTCTCATCCACTGTTTTATGAACCGCTTAATGCTCTTTAATTACTCTCAGACGAAATGACGGAACTCACGATAAATCCAGTTTAATTTCCAGGTCTCCCTTAATCTCTTCCCAAAAAATAAAAGAAGGTGGGGAACAAGAAATCGAACACACAACCTGCAAGATAAATCTTCCAAAAACGATAATTCTCAAGATAATACCAAAGTAGAATCTATCGATAAGGCTGGACTCATATATCTCCAAACCTGACTATTACCTCATTAATCTTCATCTGCAAGGGAGGTCCCCGTCCAATTAAAAGCTCTAATGACGCTATTTAATGAGTTATCCCTCATTATTCATTGCAACTTTAATCGTAATTAGTTCGTTACCAATTGATGAGCTCTGGGATGAGGTACGTGATTTATCTTCTCGATTCGAGCATTAAGTGTTCTGAGTGTAAATTTGGGGAATTCCAAATTGGAATGCAGAGAGATACTAGGAGATGTTTATCTGCATAGTTGGGTTTAAGTCGTTAGGACCGTAAAAATGTGGTTCAAATCGTTATTCTCGATCTAAGCAGAGTGCAGAAGTGACTTCGGGATAACTTTTAAGGGCTCATTTAATTGACATACAGAGGTGGACAAAAATTTCCATCACCCTAATTTTCTATGTAATAACTTGCAAAAAAACAGTTTAAAATACTATTGCCAGTGATTACATCATGCGTGTAGTGCTATAAAAATGTGGAGATATTTTCTTTTTCTATTATTTGCAGCTGTTCATGATGGTTGTATGCAGAGTAGTTACTGTTCTCTGTGCCAAGCACTGATTGCAGCATGTGATGCAATTTTAACACACCTTTGTATGATTTAAAAATGCAGCTGCAAAATATTGAAAATTGGTAAACTCTTTGGTGCGATATGCAAATATTCTGTTAGTTTTGGAGAAAGATCGTTAGCGCCTATGTAGGCAAAAAAAATTCATTGAAGAGAAAAAAAGTTCATACAGTAATGAGTTTTCCGATTGTAAATTTAAGAATTTAAAATTGAAATATTGGGAAATACAAGGAGATATTTATCCACAGGTGTTAAGATATTAATACTTTAAAAATGTGACTCAAACCTTCTTGTTAGTCTTAGAAGAGTGTATGGGTGAGACCAAACAAATGTGACTGTAAAATAATCGAAAAGTAACGAACAAACTCTTATTTGCTGTTATATGCAGCTGTTAGTTTTGAAAATACGATTTATTGTTTTTGATTAGACAAGAACAGGGCCGTATTTACACATTTCTACGCCCTAGACCAAAACCTATCCTTCACACACCCTCTCAAAAAAGTTTCAATTTAATGTACAATAGTTTATTTTTGAAACGCCTAAGGACTTAATACAGTCTTTATAACCATTGAACCACATTAAATTTTTTAACTCAAAATTGCGCTACTTATGAAAAAACATAATAACACCTAGGAAGGTGCTCCATCGAATTTCTTGAAATCATCTGAAATACCTACTGAAAGTTCTTCGTTTGCGCTTTTGTCAGTGAACAGGTTTGAAAGGTCACTGAAGCAGATAGATCTTGTTAAATCTCTTTCAATGCAAAGAAGTGCAAGGGCAAAAGACGATAAGTTCCACAGAAGGCAAAGAATGTATTGATCAATATGTTTAATGTGACGAATGCAAATTTACAAAAAAAAACATCATTTTATATGGCCTTTTGAAAATAATACTGAAAATTTGTAAATATTTTATTAGTATTTCTTCTGTATATGCATCCCCTGACGGCTGCGCCCTAGGTCATGGCCTAAGTTGGCCCTATGGGAAATCTAACCCTGGACATGAAAAACAAGCTAGAGTGTTCTCTCTTCGACTTTCTTGCATACTTACATAATATGGCATGCTCGGTGTTTAGCTCGTTAGCCAATACCAGCAGCAACAAAATTAACCAGCCTCGTCATTTAGAGGAGAACTGTTCCTACAGCTCTCTCTTCCTCAAAGGAAGCTGATCTCCTCGGCTGTTGGCACTACCTTTCTCCGGATCAAAACTAGTTCATCTCCCTACGATGGCTCCGTTGGCTGGCTGAACTCTTTCTGCCTTGCTATGCGGTTCACCGGCTTATATATTTATCCACTAAGGGCTTCTAACCCTTGCTTCACCTTTCAAACACCAAACAATTCTTATCCCACATTTATTTATTTCTTATGGTTAATGAGAAAAATATTAAATTAATGAATAGCAAGAATACATCTCCAATCAAAATACTCAAACCCAAAAGATTAAAATAGTTTATAAAACAGTTTTTTACATTTTTTGTTATTCCAGTTATTTATATGCATGTTTCCATTCAGTCTACTCAAAATATGTAATACATTTATTTAAGTCTTGCTATTGTGAATAGAATTAAAAATATTTTTTAGTTCTATTGATTTTTGAAATAATGGATAACTAATTCCCCAATCCAGATGGTGTCAATGAGTACATGATTTTTTTGTATTTTACTAATTAATAATATCACATATTTTTTCGTACTTTACTGATTAAAAAAACTTCAGACTTTTGTATTTTACCAATTAATAGTATCACATATTTTTTTGTAAACATTAAATAGATTTATTTGTTTGTAAGTTATCGTGGCTATAAATGAAAATATTTTTTTAAAAAACTTATTACTATCAACAACTAATAACATATTTGTATTGAACAGATTTTTTTCCTTGGATTTTTGAGATAGCATAAAAATCGCTTATAAATTTAAATGGAAAAATAAAAGATCAAATAACATTTTCAACTGTGAGTGAAAAAAAATAATTTTGATATTTTTAGACGATTTTTGTCGATGTTCATTGTTTGTTTAGAGCATAACAGACTAGCAAATAAGTTTTGCCAAAAATTTAAAAGTGTCCTTCTTATGAGGAAGCGTACAAGAAGGAACATTTCGGATGTTTTTATTGTTATATCAAAACTATAATCTTGCTTTTTCTTCTTTCACGAATGTCCTGATAAAGAGAATCACTTTTTCTTTTCACTAATATTCAAATTCTGAAAAGATATTTATCATGCTCCTGAACATAACCTAAAGAACAAAGGAAAAACCATTACAGAAAAGCAATAAAATCATAGAAATAGGCAAGTGCAGGATAATGAAATATCATCAAGGAAAAATAAAATCTTCCCTAATGGCTGCTCTTAATTTAAGCATTCTTGTCACGAAAGAGAAATGGCTCAAATACATCAACCCATAGAAAATTCAATCTTCTCATGCGAAGTCAACTCAAATGCAAATCTAGGGCTCCATCATTGTCAGACACTATTTTCAATATTCTGCTATGTCTGCGGTATCTAAAGCATTATGAAAAACTTAAATATATTTATATGTGTCGGCTATAGCCCTCGTTTACACAGCAAACAAAGATAAGGCAATTTAATATCATTATCGCTAGACTAACCAGTTTTTTATGGACGTGGTTATGTTTCTTGTTTGGATTTTTCTCCACCATTTAAGTGTTCGTATTTGTACCAGAAGATGTTAGCATCAGCTCTAATTTAAATAAAAATGACCATTAACATCTGATGGTCTCCGCTTCTATCTAGTGGGAAAAAATGCTTTACAAAGCCAAACTGGTTTGAATGCTCGCTTCGGGCTGCTCAATAAAGGACCCTTTCTTCTTCATCGAAAGCTATTCTTATCATTTAAATGCCATTCAATTTCTTATCATTGAACGAGGGATTATTTAGATGCTGCACACATAGCATGCATCCAGGAGTGGTCAGTTTCAATAACCTCAGTGCTCGATGTTGGCATAATCAATATCAAAGCGTGAGAAACCGGTTGATGTCGAACACTAATTTTATCGTGAATGTGATGATTTTTATTATACGAGACGTCTCACGTGTCATTGACAAATTGATTTTGCATCCCGGTATGATAAGAAAACAGTGATTTTCTCATTTTGATAAATCTCCAGACGAATTTGAATTTTTAAGCCACAAGAATAGAAGAGAATAGACTAAATAATTGTTAAAATATAAATCTCAACTGTAGTCTTATCTTGCAGCTTATGTGCTTTTTGTTGCAACTAGTCCTTAATGAGATGCCAAGGATGGCGCTGTTGTGTAATTAATCTGCTCTGTTTATATTACTATTGCTGTAATTTGAAATCGCTAAGTTACGTTAATATACTTGACTGTCACTATGCGTTAGTGATCTATGATCTGTGTAACGATATACTCTGTGTTTCGTGTAGAGTTGCTGTTCGTCCTCAGGTGCAAAAATAAAAATGTTCGTAAACGTGCTCAGCAGGGTAAGATATGTCTGATTTTTTTTTTTTTTTTTGAATAAATGTTTAAGCTTAAGCAATACTTAGAAATCGTACGACTGTTATATCTCAAAGTACTCAAATACAAGACCGGAATCCTTATGCACCGAAATTACGTTCCAAGGAAGAAAAATAAGACTTTAGAAAGTAATGTTTACGTATAGTTGAGTGGTCAGACACTTTTCGTAATGACAAGCCATTTATGTGACACAAATCAACATGCCTTCAAAAACTAAGCATTATTTTGTTAAATTATGTGTCCTCTTATCGAAGTCTTGAGTGGGTCTGGTCGTAATCCCGACAGCCGAAAACCCGACTGTCATAAATCCCTACAAATCAATATCTGAATCCAAACGCTTAATTTGGTTTGATTAAATACCATTTTTAATTAAATATTGCTAGTACTTTTAACCACTAAATCTAAAAAATTATGATCCAGTGATTAAAACTATTAGCAGCTTTTACTGACAAAATACGTTAACTGAAATACATTTTGATAAATTGAAATGATAGCCAAAGATTGAAATGCAGATTTAAGAGATTTAAGTTATCAAAAAAGAAAAAAAAGCATTTACACATTTTATACATTCAAATGGCATGGATCAAAAAGAAATGAATCGCAAAAGAAATAGTAAAGTTTATTCCAAGAACTCAGATTTCGTTGAATAACTAGGACAGGACCCTTGGCCTTGCCGAGAATTTGGACAATCGAAATTTCGTCGGTCGGAATTTTGGCTTTTGGGATTATGTCTGGAAACTGTCTTGAGCAAAATCACTTCTTTGTGGCATCTATTCGAAAAGAGAATCACATACTTATCTACCACCTTTCCTAGTTGAAAAAAACATGTTTTCTTCTCAAAAGAAATAAAGAGTAATTTTCAAGTGAACGATTTATTATCAATAAATTATTTTTCTCTCTGGTGGTAGGGAAGACTTGGGAGACTTGATCCCTAGGTCTAAAACCAGAGAAAAAATGCAATTAAGTCTCTGAAACTGGCACACTAATAAAGTGGTTCCTTATCAACAGGTCTGACAACAGAATTTCATTCAGCCACTTTTATTTTTGTTGTAAGAAAGGAATCTCTGATTTTTTACAGTCAAACTTCTTTTGGGGTAGGTAGTTTATGTTTCTTATTTTTGCTAAATGTAACTAAATTACTTAAGTTTATTGATATAATATACTAGCATTCCTTTCTGCTTAAATGTTGTTATTTAAATCCAATACAGTTTCTTTACTTTTGATTTAACAATTCTTTTTCCAACACATGCACATTAGAGACACATGATCCCCATTGTATGGGGAGACTTGATCCTGGGATCAAGTGTCCCCAAAGTTAAGCTAAATTAATGTTAACAATTTCATTAACCCTCTACTGACCATTGTGATTTTCAAGTCACATTTAGATAATATCAATATTACTTAGAATATGGTTACCTTGATTTTGGTTGGTTGACAAAGGGAACCGGGAACAATTGGAGTGTCACATGCAACTGGCTGGATGAATGCTCCTAACTTTGTAGGATTTTTACAGCACTTCATAAGGAATGTAAGATGTAATCAAAACAATAAAGTGTTAATCATAATGGATAGTCATGATAGCCATATAAGCATAGAGAGCTTGAATTATGCCAAAGAAAATTGAATAATTTTGTTAACAATACCACCGTACACTTCTCACAAATTTCAGACTTTTGATCGTACTGTATATGGACCACTCAAAAGATATTTTAATGTGGCTGCTCAAGACAGGATGTCTAATCATCCTGATCAAAGAATAACAATTTATCAAATTGCTGAATTGATTGGAATTGACTATCCTAAAGCCATGGCGCCAACTAACTTAATAAATGGATTTAAAATCATTGGCATATATCCCTTTAACAGGAATATTTTTTCTGAAGATGAATTTTTATCATCTTTCGTCACAGATCAACCATTAACTAAAACAATCAGTAATACAATTACAGTTAAACCAAACATATTGACCCCAGAAGACATACAAGCATTCCCTAAAGTTTCATTATCCAAAACTGGAAAATCTAAAGGAAGGAAAAAAGGATCTTCAAAAATTTTGACAAGCACACCAACTAAAAGACAGATTGAAGAGGAAATACAAGATCGCCAACTGAATAAAAAATAGAAATCAAGAAAAACTCATTTCACCTCAAGAAAGAAAAGTAAAGACACTAAAAATGAAAGCCCCGAATCTTCAAAAAGTGAAAGTAGTTATAGTGTCCATGATGAAACCGAGCAAGATTCACTTGATGAATATCCTAATGAAATCTACGAAGATCCACAAAATTTGTCGATTGATGAAAATGACTTTGTCATTGTTGAGATTTCTAGGAAAGAAGAAAATTAGTCAATCCGTAGGAAAAATTGAAAAGGAGATTTCATCATCTGAATGTGAAATCAATTTTCTAAGAAAAAGAGGACTTCATTCCAACCAATTTATTTATCCAGAAAATGTTGACATTAGTGTTGTGGACAATGACGACGTTGTCAAAAAACTACCTAAACCAGCCATGCTTGGTGGAACTCTTCGAACTTCAACAATTTTAACATTTATGTTTGATTTTTCAAGCTTTTAAAATGTTATTTGATCATTAATTTCAGCGATAACAATCACTCATATGGGAAACAGTGATTTTCAATAATGTAGAATTTTCCTTATGTGTTTTCCTCCCTTTTTTACATGTTAGTCAACAATAAATTTTATTTCGACTACTTAATTTGAATCATTTCAATTCATCTGTTTCAAGGATCATGTCTCCATTGGAAAAGGATCAAGTCTCCCTGCAATTGGGGAGACTTGATCCTTTTTTCTAATTGTTGGAAAACAATTTATCTTTATTTTAAAAATATTTTTTCAAAAATAAAAAAAATACTTCAACACAAAAGACAAATGAGCCTCTAATAATGACTGAAAACATTTTTTTTTAATTTGTTTTTCCGAAATAAAAATTAAAAACTGAAAAACGGATCAAATCTCCCAAGTCTCCCCTAGTGATTTTGAATTTTCTTTAACTGTTTCTACACCTAATATTACATAGTTGCCAGTTGCTTCTAAACTAATCATAAGTGGAAAAAGCAGCAATTAATTTCCTTAAAAACCAATAAAACTTTTGGGGTGACAAGTATTGGTTTCTTAGAAAGGACTAAAATTTGTGTACAGCTTTAATAAGCGGTCCCACTGGCGATATTTTGTGATTTCGGCGACTTTTTACGTTTGGCACCGAAAGACGCCATTTTCCAGGTCGGAAGTAAAAAGAATAAGCTAGATTCCTAACATTCAATAAGAAAGCGGAGCCGCTGATGTTTTCTTACGTTTAAAAAATTTGCCCGGAACCCGTTCGCAAGAGAGCAATATGCAACAAAACAGTAGCCATGTTTGTTTAGGCAACACAACCGCCGCCATGTTTGTTTACGCAACACAACCGCCACCATGTTTGTTTACGCAACAAAAAAATTCACCGAAATTACAAAATATCGCCAGTGAGCCCGTACATCAAAGCTGTTCCAAAATTTGTATTAAATAATTATTATGTAAAAAAATATCTCTCCCAGAGTATTATTATTGAACACATTACTGAAACAAAATCGTCGGCAATATTTTACTTTTGTGTTTGCTTCTTATACCTGTGAAATGCAGACATACATTGCTTTTTGCCCCAAAGATGTCTTACACAAAATATAGATGAGAAATAAAAATATTCGGCTTTTGAATTTCCAGTTAAATTATGACATTTTCAGATGAACCGTATTAATATAGCTCTATGACAGATGGTAACCTCTAGTTTTGGGAGGTCTTTCTGCTTAGAACTCGTAGTTAGAAATTTTACTGGGAGCACAGGAAATGATGTTTGGTGAGCTGCTTATGATGATATCTCATGTCTAGAAACCTAAGCTGGAGTCCTTCTTTTGGATTATAACACTTGCGGGTTGACAACCCAGGTCGCGATGCCAGCTATATTCTACAGTCATCTTTGCGGATTTCTTGGTGGACAGTTTTGTCCAGTGTTAAGGACGAAAGGGTTTATTGTAGTGGTACAAAAGCGCGGTTTCAACAGCTTAAGAAAATTTTGCTTGAAATCTAATAATGCCAAATAAGTTCATTTAAGATAGATTGCATAATAATGAAACTATAAATTAATTGCTGATTCAATTAAATTCAATTTTTAGGGTTACTATGATATTGAAATTCGTCTGCGCCAATAATTGTGGAGTTCTAGAATTTGTTTTTACAAATGTTTTTCAGACCAAAATAACAAGTTAAAGGGGAAAAAACGAACTTTTTCACTTTAAAACTTTCATGAATGATTGTTATGAATTTCGAACGTGATTCATAAATGAATTTAAGCCAGAAAAGTGTATTTTGTCAACTCAATCCAATTTAAATCACAAAGATTCACGCATTTCTTATGTCTGTAAAACATCCCTATCTCTATTCAAGCTCTATTCAAGAAATTCTGAAAATGTGAGGAGAATATTGAAAGGCTTTATTCTTGCTGTCAAAAGAAAAATCGTGTTCACGCTTCTTATTCTGTCTTTTAATCATACTCTTTTCTTTCTACGTGTCATACACATCTGTCTTACAAAATAAAGAAAATATAGTGAAGTGATTTTGCATTAAAAATGTCATAAAATCCGTCAGAAATCCATCCATAAAAAGAAATGATATCCACAAAATTAATTTTATTTTATCATATTTAACTTATAATCCTTGGATTCTGATAGATTCTGATATAGTTTATTTTGTTTACTTTTATTTTGAATAAAATAATATTGAAAATAGGTAAAAATCTGTAATGTGATTTACAAAAGGTAGTCAGAAACTCTGAAAATTTGAATAAGCACAATAAAGCACCCTCCAAGATGCCACCTCATAAGACAAGCCACTTCCTTGTATTGAGTTGACAACAATTCAGGTAGGAAAGCATCTAAATCTGACGTGTTTTCTGTGTTTTTGAACAAAACGTCAAAAACACAGAACGACTTCCTCAATGGGCAATTTAGGAATGAAAGAAAAGGTCAAAGTAAGAGGCACAAAAACCGAATTAGATAAAAAAAAAACAAAAAGCAATAATTGAAGAAACAGAAAAATGGCTTTGAATTCCCACTCCGTTAAAAGATTTGCCTAAAAGGAATGGCAACACAAGGCTAACAGAACGACGCGAAGTCTTTTTATTCGGAAGTCCTGAGTGACAGCCTGAGCACAGCCGAGAACTAGGTGTAGGCGTTATGCGGATTAGTGTCACGCGTAAGAAAAGAGTGCGCGCCTCTATGAGTGCTTTATCGTGACAAATGCCTTCAAGAAATAAGCAGAAAATCAAAGAACAGTAAATGGTTCGGGCTCTTTGAGATGCGAGCGGCGTTTGCGAAGTGTTTTTGACAGTCCTTTATTCGCTTTCTTTTTCAGACATTCTTACCAATAGCACAAAGGCACTTCATGATAGATTGGGATTTCACAAGAGTTGCCGCGTTAAGATAGATATTATTCATTCGTGAAGGATTTTCCGTAGCATTGGGAGGAGTTTGTTTGACCGGAAATAAATAAGAACGAATTTATTCGCAGCTAGGAGAAGCCAGCCTTTTTCGATAATGGTAACAAGCGAGATGGGATGGTGATGTTTAAGTTTTAGAACGCACAGGCAGTTCATGTAAACAACAAAATAAGATTTTCTTACACCGGTGACTCTAAGCTTCTGGGGTGTGCCGCCGGAACGCAAAGACGTGAGAAGCAGATAAAAAAAAAGAAAACAAAGTAATTATTGAAACTAAAATAATATACATTGTGTTAACAGAAAAATAAAATGTCGCCATTAATAGCTAACTTCATAGTATTAGCACGACAATTATTTTCATTTTGTTGTTTAAAATATTTTAAATTCGTTGTAGAAGCAAAATTCCACAAAAATTATTGAAATTTTGTGCCATTACAGCAGATACTAAAATTGAACCCAAAAATAAATTTAAAAAAAAACGAAAACAGTTAACTTGCATTTTTTTTCATACACAGAACCAACATCGGTTGGTTATCTTCAACATTTTTAAATGCCTTTGAAATGTTTTTGACGTGAATAAATCTCTTTACATAATATGAATTTATTCTAAAGTAGTAATATTCATATATATAACATTTATGCTCTCCATTAATAGAAATAAATATTAATATGGTTGCAGGCCATTAAAAATGAAATTCCATCCATTCTGTCAGCATTTCCTTTTCAAAAATGATGATGATATCCGACGTGAAGGTTATTCTAAAATTATTCTCCAAGGTGGTCTGAACTTTTACAATCAACTGACTATCAGCATTTAGATCCACAATTTATAATATACATTATTTCTTGTCACTCATGTATTTTCTGATGATGGAGGCGTCACAAATTTTATACACTAATTTAAAGATATTAATATGAAAAATCGTTTTTAAAAAATTTAAATATCATCTGCATATGAAATAATTATCTTATCAGATAATAGGAAGATATATTAATATAATTTTAAGTATTAAAAGAGAATTCCAATGCATTTTCACAATTCTTCAATTTTTTAAATTATGCTATCTGATGTGTGATCGTTGATTTAAAATTATATTATGATTATAGTCTGAGTCAAAATAATCAACTATTGCTGAACAGTTTCTTATAGTTCTATCATTTATAATTATTTTGTTGTTGTTATTTATCTACTTCTTGATGGAGATGGTGTTTGAGTTCTTAATTTATACCGAACTTGCACATGAGTTCCCATGAAATAACTTTTCACGTTTATCCATGTTCACGGATATAAATAATTTAAAATGTAACGTTCTATTCGGTTCTGATCGTGAAACTGACACATCAAAATTATATAAATGATAAAAATTGCTGCTTGCTATATTTTTGAAAGAAATTTTGATTTCTACTGAATCTAATAATATTGTAAATTCTTCATGTGCATAATTTTTGTTTTAAATCTTTAAAGCTAGTTACTAATTCTTGACTCAGATTGCGTTCGATCTGTGGGGAATTTTTGGAGTAAGTTTTTTACACAGAGCTAAAGATATTCTGTTAAGAGTTGTTCTAAATATATTTCAAAGTTTTTCTGGGCATTTAATTATTTTTCCTTAACTTGACATTCTCACAGAACTAATATAATCATTAATTCAACTGATTATTCATCATTTTATATTATAGAGGTCCTGATCACTGCATTCATTTTAAATTTAGCTGAATTCAAGATTCTTATTATTAACCATTAAATAAATATACTTACCATAGCTATATAACTCCATATCAATGGCGAATGCAAGGAGGCTATGGGGATGCAGCCCCCCAGAGCTAAGCGGGAATTCTTGGTATTATTTAAAATCACTACAACTGTTTGTTCAAAATCTCCCTTTAAAAAAAATTTTAAAAAAACGCGACAACATTGCTTTCTGACTTGACAGACTTGAAATTTTTCCTATTTTTCTAGTCATTCCATTTGTACTTGTAGCGTTGATGCCGTCTAAGACATTTTTGGATAGTTATTTCATTGTATTTTTTATTAAATTATCGAAAATATTGTTTTGTTCTTCATGATTCTTATTGTCAGGTGAGTAAAGTCTGTAAAGTTAAAGTGTTTTGTGACCTCAGCCTCCCCCCAGATCCAAATCCTGGATTCTCCATTGCTCCGTATATATATATGAATTCATTCTATTAAATCATTCATATACCTGACTTGAAACAATGACAAAAATGAACATATATGTGGAATACAAATTAGAAAAGGGATAAGGATGGTCCCTTTTATAATATCTATAATTACGTTTAAATAAGAACTTCAAAGAAACTTTGAAATGATTTTTATATAATTTAAAGACAACTCTTAATTATTAGCACATTTTCTTTAATAAAGCTTGTTAAATATATTACACTAGCTGATGCCCGCGACTTCGTCCGCATAGTAACACATTATTGGTACCTTGTTGATCGGGATAAAATATTTTCATGTCTTTAATAGTTTTAATGTAAAGAATCCGCGCGTGCTTCAAAAAAAAAATGCAGACGATAACAATAAAAATATTGGTAGATATTATGTTTGGAAACATTTTCCAAAATTAATTCAAATTAAACAGAATGTTGCATAGAAATAAATTGGTATTATTGAAAAGCTATTGAAACTTATTGGAGCTAATTTGAATTTTAAGATGATGTTAAAATGGTTTTTGTGCGATAATATGCACCGAAGTTATTTCGGAAAAATGTTAAAATGTAAGGCAATTTTTAATTAATTGAAAAATCCATTCTTAGTGAGCACCTACTACCCAACAAGAAACCGCCTGCCGAATTTCAAGTTTCTAGTTCCAGTGGTTTGGGAGATTCGTTGATGAGCTAGTGAGTGACTTTCTCTTTTACATATATAGATATTGAGCTATAGATTTAATTTGAAACACCTGCATAGAACAATACAGGAAGTTGTAAATAAGTATCCTTTTTGAGATAGTTTCATCAAAAATTACATAAATTCAGGCTCTCCTCGACGACCGAGTTCCGTTCCGACTGACCGGTCGTAAGTCGGATTTATATTTTTCAACACTATTTTCATTCAAACGGGTTATAAAAATTGTACATAATATAATATTGTACATAATGTGAAAAATGCATAATCCTTCTTTGATCCTTTCTGTCTTGTTCTCGGAATAAGAGTATTGAATAATATCCGATTTTTCTAAAGATTTTCTTCATTAGTTTGTGGAAGCAAGTCGCATAAGTTGTAAATAGAGGAAAAGGTGTAATGTGATGCGAGTGACAATTCTTATGTTCTTATAGATCAGAAGTGTAATTAATCCGTTGGTGGAATTTATTTAACTTCTTAATAAGATGGCTATTTGTGATATTTATTGTTACTGCAATCCATATAAGAACTTAAAGATAACCTAAAATATTTAAGCGTGTCCACTTGGAAGTGATTTTTTTATTTTAAGTTAATTATTACTTTTACTTAATTACAGTTCTAAATATCAAAAATTCTGTAATTACAGTGGCTCAAACAATTGAGAATACACCTTACTTTTACTTGATAATACCAACTTCAATATAAATAACACATTACCAAGAAGTGCAAACACGTTTTTATTTGTACACATAATAAATGGTTTAAATTAAAGTAAAAATAAAGAACAACCAACGAAAAACTTCTGAAATGAAAAGTTTCAGAAGCTTTTTAAATAAACATATGCAGAATTTTACCTAAAAAAATTGAGAATACACCAATGAAATTTTTGTAATATCTCACATACAAAGAAAGTGTCAATACTTAGTTGCATGTCCTTTAGTTTTTATAATTTCTTCCAAATGTCGTGGTACCGATTCGACCAACTTTTTGGTGGTATCTGAAAATATTTTACCCCATTCTGCTTGCAACACTCGTTTTAAATGGGCTTTGTTTCTAATTTTGTGTTTTTGGACCGCTGTTTTGAGTGTGCCCACAGATTTTCTATGACATTGATGTCGGAAGACTGTGGTGGTGGTGTGTAACTGCTGTTTACAATGAAGAAGACACCACATTTTGACGTTACTTGCCGTGTGTTTGAAGTCGTTGTCGTGCTTGAATATGAAATTTCCGTCTAAACCGAAATTTTTAGCACTTTCTTTTAGATTGTTGTGAAATATATCCAAGTAAACCATGTGGTTCATAATGCCATCTATAAAAACTAAATTTTCTACCCCGGTTGAAGCCATACAACCCCAAACTATGACGGAGTCACCACCATGTTTAACTGTAGGACGTTAATTTTTTGGATCCAAAGCGGTTTTGGACTTTCTCCATACGGTGCGACGGCCGACACTGCCTAAAATGTTGAATTTACTTTCATCACTAAATATAACTTTATTCCAAAAGTTATTGGTCTTCAATTGATGAGTTTTTGCAAACTCCAAATGCCTTTTCTGATTTTGAAAGCTCATGAACTGTTTCTTTCTAGTAACTTGACTTTTATATCCAGCTTGTCTAATTACCTTTCGCACAGTTTCAGCACGTACACTTCTGCCAATGATTTGAGAAGTTTCTGCAGCAATTTTGACTGCACTTACTTTAGGATCAATCTTGATATCTTTCAAAATTTTCTTTTTTGCGACATCACTCAGAGTACATTTGGGGGCGTTCGAATATTACGTAAGCACCCAAGGGGGAGGAGGGGTTTGCGATTTGCTTATTTTTGCTGGCAAGGGGGGAGGGGGAGTATGAGTGATGCTTACGTAAGACATTAAAATCACTTTATTTCCGAAAATCTCTTGTAATTTGCACAAATAATTTAATTTTAAAAAATTAAATTTAAAAAAAGTTAAATTTGGAAAAAGAAAGTTAACCTGTTTTTTGTAAGCTTAAACTTGAAATTGTAAGGAAATTAAACTTACTTTTTTTTCATTTTAAACCGAGTTAGAGTTTATTTGAATTAAGTTCTAAAATTTTTAAAATTAGATTATTACTGTTATACGTTTTGTAAAAAAAAGAACGGGGGGGTTGCAGTTTGCTTACGTAATTATAAAAGGGGGGTTTGCGATTTGCTTATTTTTGCTGACAAGGGGGGAGGGAGGATCAAAAAATACCAAAAACATGCTTACGTAATATTTGAACGGCCCCTTTCCTTCCTCTTCCACTTTTATTTTCAATCAATCTATCAATTTTCCAATGATTTTCTGGACACACATGTGGCTTCTACTAAGAATTTTAGCTATTTCACGATAAGATTTTCCTTTTTTAAATAATCTTAATACGAATTTCCTCACATCAATACTGGTTTCTCTTCGAGGAGCCATTTTCCATTTAAAAGTTTGGATTTAAGTTCATCTAACAAACTTCATCATACAAAAGTGATCGTTGAAAAGGTTTTAGATAAGATTACGCAAAATTAGATTATTTTAATCTAATGACTTTCTACTTTTTTTTTTTTTTTTTTTTCTACTTGGCTGCTATTTTAGCAGCCAAGTAGAAAATATTTAGTGATAGTTAAACATATTTTTCATAAGTGTATTCTCAATTTTTTTACCTCAAAATTTGCCGAATAAAGTTTTAAAGCTGTATAAATACTATGATTTTTAATTAATTCTTTTTTATTTTGTGTATATACAAAGTAAAATGTTCATAGTTTAATGCTTCTGCAAAAAGTTTTGTTATAATTATGTTTTTTGCGCATTATTCACCATACAAAGTGTTAATTTGCGCAAAAATCGAAGTGTATCCTTAATTGTTTGAGCCACTGTATATGCACGAATCAGACAAGTCGTTGTATGCGAAGGATGCCAAATTTTCAGTCAATTTGCCAATTTTTTTTCAGTTCGTTTATTGGATTATTAATTTCTTAATATCAATTTATAATCTTAAGCAATTCATTATCTCACTGAAGACTCTCTGATGGCAAAAGAAAAGAACATTTTAACTTCCGGTCGAGAGCAGTATTTGAACTGCTATAATAAAATTATGAAAAGTGTGGCTATTAGAGTGTCAGCTCCCGATGAAAGATTAAAAATCAAAAATAATTTTTATTTTTGTACATCCTCGTTTTTGTTCAACTTGTAGTAATTTTCCCAATACTTATCTTCCTAGCTACCAAAAAAAATGCATTGTTCTCTTTTCACTGTGCACAACAAGCAGCACAAAAGACTATCTTTCCTCAATGGAATTTCACGCATAATCAGATCATTTGCCTAGCATTACAAAATAGTTCTGAGAAGCGTAATGCGATGCACACAAATGAAGGGTTTTTCCGCTTATCTCACCAATCGATATTACGGTGCAAAAAACTCTCAAACTCTCACGTCTTAGCTAACGCCGCGATTAGCGTGTAATTGAACAATGCAAAGATGAATTAAGATCAAACAACGCTATGTAGAGCACGCGCCTCGGACGTTATGTAATGGCCCAACAACTAAATCGGCACAACCGTCCGTCAAGAAAAAGTCTGACGTTCTCTGAGCAGCTCGCACCACATTAGTCCCAACGGCTTTTTACCTTAAGAACAATGATTTGTGAGGTTTCGCCCTCAGCATCTAATTACACGTTCTGGCCGTTGGAAAAGCTTTATGTCTGGTGGCCATAAATCAAATCGCAACCTTTTTCCGACTACCTGAATATGTGGAGAGCAATTATTATTCGACGTCTAGTTGTCTTGGACGCAGGAGTGGTCGGGACTGTTTTCTCTTGCACCTGTGAGTACCGAAGACAGGTTTCGGATTCGATTGGGACCTTGGGGGGTTGACCTTTTGCAATTGCATAATTCCCTTTCACTTGGCCTTATGGAACTCTCTTGAAAACGGGGATGACCTTTTGGTGATTTTTGCATCACAAAGCGAAGAGGAATGGGGGATATTTAGATCAGGTAAAGGACATTTGGTGGTCGCAAGCAACGTAGAAAGCTGTTAAGACTGAATTCGTCTGATTAATATAAAGAGATTTAGATGGGAAGAAAGGTTTCAACCCTCCCGCTACGCTGCCCATTATTCACGCAGACTGGAAGTTTCTCTATTTTCTGTATTTTTATGGGCTAATGGCTGCAGCTTATATATTATTAGATTTATTACTTATATTATTAGCCTCTTGCGGGATGAATTCAAACTTATATTTTATTCAATATCACTAAGAAATAATATTAATAGTTCATTTATTAACCCTGTTATTTCAAATTTATTTCAAGACTTGGCTGTATACAATATTTTTAGTTTCTCCTTTCTAAGCATTTGTATAAAATATAATTATAATAAATACTTTTTAGAGGTAAAGAAAATCATTTAAAATCTGTAGTATATTTAATGCATCATTAGCTGCATTTAATACCAATGTAATTTTAAACTTTCTTTCATTCTATACACATACTTTCTTTTTTTCTTACTTTTTGAAGTTCCTTCAAATCCTGGTCTTCACTGCTGTCTTCTGTTCGGGTATTTCAAGGCTCGACCGAAAACAGCCCGTAAATACCAATAGTTGAGTTACTATTTAAAGTTCTCACTTAAATAAAGACTTTTTTTAAGAATTTAAAGCTGAAGATAACATAGTTGACCCAAAAAAATGTTCCTAGAATGACCAGTATAAATTTTATACCGCTACAGATATAAGTATATTCTCTTTTATATTATAGAGCGCTTTAAATTATATCATACAGTTATAGTGTTGCGTGTGAATATCAGTTTGTTGCAAAAGTATTTGAACCTATTTGAGAGCGTCACACGTAAATAGAGAACAAAAAAAGTTTAAAAAATTCTTAAAAACTCCGTTTCTCAATAAATTCTTTAAGATGAGTTTATAAGAAATTAATAGAAACTATAAGAAATCAAAAGAGAAACAAGTGGCTAGTTTATTTTGTATGAAATTGATAATCCTCAGAAAAGGGAAATGTAAAAATACGTCAATTAAATTATAGTAATAAAAAGTTTTCTTTCAGTTTGTTGAGTTAAACGTGCTTCAGTAACTTATAAATAAACTAATTCAATTATTGTAACGTGAAGCTTGTTGCGCAGAATGTCTATACAACCAAATCTTAGTAAGACATCCTTTAAATTAAGAATGAATGATGAAAATTCGAGCAATCAAGGATTTGCTTTTTAGTCACGCTTTTAATCTATCGAGTTTTAAAAGATGAGAATTACTCTTTTAAGTAAACTGAACACATCCGAAATCCTTCCATCATGTCTCCGTTTTTGGCAGGTGACTACGATCTAGTAGAACATTCGTGTGTTAAATGCCGTGCAAGATAATTTTTATTTCTGCACCTAACCTGTTTTATCTGTTGAAAAGACGTGAGAATCTTATAGAAACTTTGCAATACTATCTATACATTTTGAAATCACAAATGACAAATTATATACATTTCGCTATAGTTTTGATTGTGAATCTGAAACCTATTAAATTGTAGTTAGTTTTTAATTCATTAGTGCAATAAAGCCCTGGTTAACCGAACTCCGAACCCGGGTTATCAGAAATGCCTTTGAAATCGCAAATCCAAACCAGCGGGAGTGACTTCTCCGAAACTTTCTCGCATACGACCAGTAATGTGGGGTGGGTAAACACCCAGTAGGTAAATATTCTTATGGTATTTACCCAAGGCCAGGTTATTTTGAGAAAAAAATTATGAATGGTGATTTACAATGAAACATATCAATTCCGAACATTTTACATAATTTCCGAAGCGCGTGTTTGCGGCTCGCTACAATTTCCTTCGTAGACCTCCAAGTTCAAACGCCAACCATACTAAGTTAAGTAAAACAAGTATGCGATTATACAGACCTACAGACAGTCAACTTTTTGTCGGATTTGGCCCAAAATTTGATATGTACCTACATTCATAATGATAAAACTGTGTACAAAATTTTATCCATCTAGCTATTCAAGTTTTCGAGTTATAGTGTTCGCATGACCGCGGACAGACAGGCAGGCAGACTTCCCGTAGACGAATTTTGTCTAAAATTTGATAGAAACCTACAAATTATGTGTAAAGATCACATACCAAATTTCACCCCCGTAGCTCTAATAGTTTTCGAGTTATCGTGTTCACAGACAGACAGACATAATTCCAAAATTGTGTTTTTTGAACTCAGGGAGGTCTAAACCGTAGAGATTCGTCAAAATCTCGGGTTCGTTTTTTTTTTTTTTTTTTTTAACGATTACAATACTTTCTCTTTGTATACTTCATATACGAGAAAGTAAAAACATGTACTGTACTGCACGGAAATAATCGCGAGGGAGACTTTTTTGTGCACCGATATCCCCACTTTATTCTTTTAAGCCTCCCCAAGAAGGTCAGTGATTAATTTTAGAATGCTAAAAATAAAACTAATGAGTATTAACAATATCAATTACGATATTGTTTATCTGTGCCTGCCAGGCGCAATGCACCAGACGGAGGGTTAAATTTAAAAAAAAAAACATGAGTGTATTTTACAAAAAAAAGCTTTGAATTCGTTTTGCTCTCAAAAATGGAAAATGGCTTAAACCAATAAAATAGTTTTCCGAAACGGCTCCCTTCCCCCCTTTAATTCGGTTAACCGGGGCTGGTAATGTACATCCAATTATTGTTCTATTCTACTTTATTTATGTGTATACTTACCTGGAGAGTTTAACTTCCAGCGAGCGCGCTTACGCAAATTTTACGACATATCGTGTATCGTATTACATATATATATCGTGTTATTTTACCAAAATAAATGCAACTTTTATTTATGTTATCTGTATTTATTAGCCTAATAGTATACAAAAATTTTATAAATTAAATTGCACTTAAATATATAAAATAACGATATAAATATGTAATACGATGTACAATTCAAGCATATCTTGCAAACGCGCGCTCGCATGAAGGTTAAATAAAATTTTTTTGCAGATTGAAGGATAACGGACTATTTTGGCAGAGGAAATAGATCGCGAATGGAAAAATTCAAGCAGCCTGTCCTACAGGAAAAAAGTCACAAACTTCCAATGAAGATTTTGTGATGCCTGTAGAACATCGACCGAATCAAATGTCATAACTTGCATCGGTATAGAAGAGACTTATCGGATATGTTTGTGCACTGACTTAAAGTACAAACGTAGAAAATATTCAATCCTACAAGAATCTTAGGAGCTCTCTGACAGTTCCGTAGAAGATATAATTATATTTCAGGCTTCTCTTGATTTAAAAGAATATTAAAACTGTCCATTTCTTTTGAAATCATTCTTTCTTATGCGATTTAAAAAATTATTACAGTCGATGAAATAACTATTTTAATTACATCTTTTCAAATTTCTTCTACGCGAGTTTTCTTATCGTTGCACTTCTATGTATTTCCTGGGCCTTTTAAAATAAATACCTAAATCATTAATGCGAAGAAATGTTCTCTCATTGCAACAGTTAAATAAAAAATTTGTTTCCTCTCTGAAACATATAACGTGCAATAATCCTATTAAAATTCAATGATTCAGTTCTGATCAGAAAGTGTAAGATTCTCGAAATCGAACGATGTTCCGCAAGCTCTGAATCCGCTGCCTGTTGTCCTGATAATAACAGTTCCCCCACTTGATTTTCTCGTATATTTCCACAATATGGTGCGTTTTTGTGTTTAGCTTCGTCGTTCAGTGAAGATAATCAAGTTTGAGACTTCTACTTTTTGACCTGTCGTAAACAAAATTTGATTTAATCATATATCATATCTGAATGTCATATGTAATCGAATGTCATATATAATCATATGTCATATCTGAAATGTTTCTTTGAAGAGCATATACAAAGCTTTATTTCGTTGCGGGTTTCAGTTGTCATGTTCACATACACACTAGGATGGATAGAAAATTTTTTTTCAGAATTTCAAAACCTACCTATGCGGAAAAGATGGTCTATGGTATGGAGATTAAGAGAAAAATAATAAAAAAAATTGAATTCAAAATTTAATACTACCGAAAGGGGGTTGAATTTTAAACAAAAATGGGAAAATACTTAATTTTGATTATTGATTATACGATTTTAGATTCGAAATAATTGTCTTTTTTGCAATATAAATAACCAAAAGTGATGATTAATGAGTAGTGAGTACTAAGTAGTGAGTAGTATAATGTACATTGCAACATTTTATGACTCAGCTCCCCCTCCCCACACCGTCAAATCAGTCCGGTTAAACAACTAGAACAGTAGGCAATCCCATCTTTTTTCTGTCTCCTGCCTTATCCTTGGTAAAAGAACCTGGCTCTGAGTACATCGGCCACGTGTCTGTAAATTTCGGGAGAGCGCAAATTATTGGAAATAACATATATAGCTTTTTTGTCATGCGTTGACAATGACATAGATGTAACAAAGTTGGTTGCGACAGAACATCTGTCAACACAGGTGTCAAAGGAGGTATTATACGTAACATGGAACTGGTCCTGAATCGTCCACTACAATGGCTTGTGTGCCAGTTACACGCCAACGAGCTTCCACTACGTCATCTTTTCGCGCACGTGGACAGAACCACAACTGGGCCCAGAAGCCTGACTGGCGAAATAAGAAAATCGTTGGTCAGATGCCAGAAGCTACCTGTAGTTTCATCCAAGCCAATAGAAAACATGCTATGTGAAGTGGCTAACAAGAAAGACTTAAGTACTGATCAACTGTACTTAATGGAAATTTGTGAAGTCATAAACTGCTGACATTGCAGAGAAAGTCTGTCGAAGATGAATCCTGGAAAAGTTTGACACTCAAGGTGGCTTAGAATCGCGAACAGAATTCTCAGGTTCAGTGTAGCTCACGAAAATTCATCCGAGGCTTTATTGACATTAACGAATTCATCGCAAAAGTCTATGCCTCTATGTGGTTCAAGATCAGAACGAAACCATAATTAATCTATGAGGCACAGCATTTGCATCAATCAATCGTTCTATCGCGTTATTTCTCGAATGATTTGAAGGATGTCATAGACCCTGCTATTAAAGGAAACTGATTTTTTGGCCATCCAGAAAATGTCCTGATCTCAATGCTAGCTGACGACAGAAATCACATAAGCCCTTCGAATAATTCTGAAAGCACGCCTATTGCTCTAGTTGTTTAACCGGACTGATTTGACGGTGTGGGGAGGGGGAACTGAGTCATAAAATGTTGCAATGTACATTATACTACTCACTTCTTAGTACTCACTACTCATTAATCATCACTTTTGGTTATTTATATTTCAAAAAAAATAATTATTTCGAATCTAAAATCGTATAATCAATAATCAAAATTAAGTATTTTCCCATTTTTTTTGAAAATTCAACCCCCTTGCGGCAGTATTAAATTTTGAATTTAATTTTTTTTTATTATTTTTCTCTTAATCTCCATACCACAGAACATCTTTTCCGCATAAGTAGGTTTTGATTAATAATAATATTTTTTTAAAAAATCGTATAATCAAAATTTAGTATTTTTCTATTTTTTTCGAAAATTCAACCCCCTTGCGGCGGTATTAAATTTTGAATTTAATTTTTTTTTATTATTCTTCTCTTAATCTCCATACTATAGAACATCTTTTCCGCATAGGTAGGTTTTGATTAATAATACTTTTTTTTCTCCATAGAAGAGCAATCCACCCTAATACACACGGACAAAGACAACGTCATTGTAGACTTTGTTTGGATCATATCCGTTGACGGATATGATCCAAAATTTGACATAGATTCACAATTTTGGCATAATGATCATATACTGAAATTCATCTCTTTATATTGTGTTTTCGAATTATCGCATTCACATTCACAGCAATGCAAAAACCGACAGACAGTCAATCCATTGATTAATTTGATCCAAAATTTGATGAAAATCAACAATTCTAGTAATAAAACCATGTATCAATTTTTTATTCATCTAGATTCATTTTATTCATCTAGCATCCATTCCTAACAGACAGGTATATTTTTTTAAATGTTTTATTATTATTATTGTTGTTATTATTATTATTATTATTTCGGACTTAGGAAGGTCTTAAAACATGGAGATTTACCAACATCTCGATTACGATACGTTCTATACTTCGTAAGTGATGAAATAAAAATCATCCAACTAGAAATTAAATATCATTAAAACTAAATTGATGCTTATTATAAATTTATCTATCACCTAAGAATCAATGAAACGGTATCAGAACGGTCTGTAATTTATTGACCTGTTCTTCGTAAACATAACTCGTATTTCTATTTTACGAAATGCATTGCAAAAATATTTTAAATAAACCAAATTGTGAAAGCTTATCTCACATTCATAAATTAGTTTAAGCGAATGCTCACAATTAATATTTTTAAGAACAGATGATAAAAGCGTACGATTTCAAAGATAGGAGGATTTTTATACACTGTAATTTTCTTTACTATCAATAAAGAAAACAGCAGTCGGAGATATGGCAAGTCATCAAGTTATAGAAGACATGGAGAGTCATTCGTTTTATAGAATATCCATTCCAGTCCGTAGCGGTGAAAGATAATAAATAATAGTCAACTTTCAGTCAAAATTCTTTTAGATATGCCACCCGTCGAGTAGAATAAGGCTATTTATTCAATTCAAAGACACGAAGCTCTTTTGTGGTCGCATTGCATACCTTGCGCCGGTCGTCATCTAGCATTAAAACACAAAGAGTGTTTTGTTTCCTCAGTGATGAATGATCCGAGGTGAGGTTAAAATTTCACATCAGGGGGCGCTTCAAGTTTAATGAATTTCCGTTTTCAATTTTTGACTTGCTTCGCCATAAATCACAAAATTAATTTGCTGACTATCTCTGCCTCGGAAGATAAATAAGAGAAAGTTAGTCCATGGTAAAATTAAATTTAATGCATTTGAATTTTAAACTAAAACAATATTTTTAAAAACCAGAGTCAATTTTAAAGTAGAAATGGATGACAACTGGCGCGTAGGAGAGATTTACGTTCCCTGCCTTGCTGATTTAATGGATTTCTGTTCTCCGGTAGAGGTCCTGACATAGATTTACAATCCGAAGACATCCGCTGAATGTGGCAACCTTATCTGATCGGATGAAAAACAATTAGCCTTACAAGGATAACTTCTAAGAAGAAAGTGACAAATGGAAATTCCTCGTGTTTAAGCGTTGCTTGCACTTTATTTATTGCTTACTTTCTTCAAAGTCTTTTTTACATTAGTGGCGAAGTTATGAATGGGAAAATATCGAGTTCTTCCACAGACGCAAATTGGAAACAGATGCTTTGCTTTTAAAAGATTATTTGCGTTTTGTGAACTGACATGTTGAAAGAAACCTATTTGTCATACAACCGAAACAGTACACCAACTGAATATGTTCCAAGTAACATGTATTCGAAACACGCTAGCAAGAAAATGTTTCTGGCCATTTCTCGAGATTTCTCTTTATTGACAGAAGAAATTCTAAAATGGTGCAAGTCAACTGTTCTTTTAGAATATTATGAGTACGCTATATTTGGATCATCATCATCATTTTTTGGTACATCAGATTCACACTTATTGCTTAATTTTTTAACAACTAACGGAACAAAATACCCAGCTAACAATTCAAAAATAACGATGAAAACAGGTATCGTAATTTAATGATTCTATTATATTGCAATTTCTGTTGGAGGCTGTGGGCTATTTAAATGTTAATATTGGAATTGCATTATAATCACTTTAAGAAAACATATTGTATTAGTGGTAAATGATATTAGAAGCCATGAAAAATCGGCACTAAAGAATCACTTGTTTTAAGAATTACAGTCATCGTCTTTTTTTAGTTAGTGGATAAAAAAACGATCTTCGTTTGCTGTGTTTTTTCCCCCTTTTCTTCCTTTTACTGTTTCGGGCTTGCCTTCGGTCGCCCACTGATCCGCCTCCTACTATTATTTGTTTTGTATAATTTTAAAATATATTTGATTCTAACCCTACTTTGTCTAGCATATGTTGCCAAGTCAAGGACTCCTGATAAAGGGGAAGTGTGGCCTCTTCTGTATATCAAAGCGACCTGGCGCACTTAGGTAGCACCTGAGACACATAGAGCAAATGTATGGGAATAAGTCGTCTCTCCGGAGAACTTTTAAAGGATATTGGCCCACGTCTGTGTTTCACTTAAAGGAAAACCTCCAAAGCCAGCCACACTTCGGTGAGCAGCGAGTTGCTAAAGCGCATATCAGCCCCCAAGTTTTTGAATAATGCTTGTTAACATCACAACCAGAGATTTAAAAAAATGTATGGTATAAGCTTTTATTCATGCGAAAAAATAAACGCAAAAGTTGAAAATAATTTTTCTAATTTCAATAAAATGCATGGTTCGAATAAAAGCGTGGGCGCCTTATATAGCACCTTATATTTTGTGTATATTTCCTCGAGCAAATGGAATAATCCTAGAAGGTAAAGGCCCCCAAGCTTTTATTCGAAAAATGCATTTTATTGTAATCAGAAAAATTATTTTCAACTTTTGCGTTCATTTTTTCGCATGAATAAAAGCTTATACCTTAATTTTATTATTATTTATTTTATTTTCTACTTTTTAGTGACGGCTGACACGAATACACACGACATGGTAGGCATAGTAAACCAAATTCAATTACCGAATTCTCCAATATAAAACACATATTAAATATTCGTTACGAATATTACATATTACGAATTTGAAAAAAGTGCGACACAGACCAAGAGACGAAACAAGACTCACTACCCCGATATGACCTTTGACCCTCAAGCCGACCGAAATGGAGTTGATTCACAGGCCGCGCGCCCTTCTATTGTGTGTCGTCTAGTTGGGTTGTTACAACCCTACGTAACGTGAGGTTATCACCTTTCAAAATTTATCGCCCAAATATAGGGTTAAAATTTTAATATCATTTTGTTAGGTTTAAAATAGGTAGAGATTGCAAATTTTTTTGTAAAATACTGTATTGTCTCCGGAAATCCACCACTGTGCTAAATTTCAAAGCTGTAGCTCGAGTGGAAGTGGACAAGAAATCGATCTCAAGATTTGTGGACAAGACACTCAAGTTGAATAAAAGCGTATAATAAAAAGAATCCATAACTGTCTTCCACCAGTCCATGTTCCTCAACCATTTTATTCCATGGGCTGATCCTCTAGGCCGCTGATGTGCAAAATAGAGTTGTACTTCGAACTTTGACTAAGCTGGCGTTCTTCAGAACTACTAATGACTGAAATTTGTTCGTATGAATGAGCCAAATTAGTAAATTATTTTAAGTTTAAAGCTCTTGCCAATCCGAAGCGCTAAAAGAAATAAAGTCTATAAATGCAGGTCTGTGGGAAAATATTTTCCATTAATTATGCTATTATCATAGAAGCTGCAACAAAAAACTTTTCAGCCCCTATTTGGCCAATTATATTCTATATTCCAATCCTCCCATTTAGTGACAAAAAGTAAAATGTATTAAATATTAAAATTTTGACGGTGAAAAGGTATTCAACTAAAAATACTAATTAATGTAATGATGTATGTCAATTAAAACCAACTTAAAATTTTAATTTCGAATAATATCATTCACAAAGAAACCTTTGTGTATTTTTAGACATATCCTTCCTAAAACCATTGATAATATTGTCTACTCATTTTCCGATTCAAAACATGCTCTTGGTTCATATTTATAATGTCAGTCTCAAAATAGACTTCTTGTTGAGCATTAATATAATTAAATTAAATTGGACTTAAACCATCTATAATCCAAAGAATACTTTTTATACTCTTCAAATTAAATTTTTTTTCAACATCAAAATAATACCTGATAACCTGCCGGCAGCCCTGGCTGTATGATGGGACAATTGAGAATTTTGGTCCCGATTTCAGAAAAGATTCATCACGTTCCGGATCGAACGTCCTTGCGGATTTTTTTAAAATTATTATTGGTATGGAAGTTTGAATAGTGACTCCCATTTAAATATCCTTGTCATCTAACTATGGTTAAGAAGTGTATTTTCAATATGATGTCTATGCTACCGATATGCTTTTTAAATAGGAAATAACATGTTGCGTTGAAATTGGTCGATCGATGGTTAACTTCAAAAGAGAATTTCGAAGATTTTGTCATCATAATTTAATCAGGTTTTACACCGTAATGGATTTTATAACTATCAGTTGGTAATGTACAATGGTTAAGCAATTTTTAACCAGAATAACTCTCAGCTAAATTTCATGTTGCCGTGCCAAACTTTTTCAGCTGATTTCAGTTCTTCCCTTTCTTTTTTACTTATTTGCTGATTAGTGTAATTTTGAAAGGTTTATTTTTGACATGCAAATAAAATTGTATGAATAATGTGCCTTTCTAACAACACTTACTAATTTTCATTATAAAATATTTGGATATTACTCGTATATCAAATATCTCGCTATCAGACGAGAAAAACTGTATCAATTAATTTGCGATTTGCTTAATCTTATTCTGCCCGATTTTTAATTTCTTCACGAAAATTGAGTAAATTTCTTCGAATGAAACAAAAGAATGCAGGAAAAAATAATAGTAATTTAACTTGAACTAAATTTTTAATTAAAATTAATTAATTTAAAGCCTCGATCGTCTAATAAAAAAATTATTTCACTGAAAACGTTTCTTCCTTCAAATAAAAATGCAATAGATGAATAATTCTATTAATCAGCTTTTAAATAATTCACAATTCATTGAAGAAAAGCAAAAACTGTAGTAATACTCATTTATATTATTAATAACGCATTCATATAAATCACTGCACAATTTAAGGTTAAATTTTAAAGTTCATCTATTTGCTATTAAGATAATTTGCAATATATTTTATTAGTTGGATTATTTCCATACTGTACATGCTATTAACTCAATAGACCTACACATAATTTGGTCTAGCTTTTGATAAACTTTGAAATATAAACCTCAGTTCTAGATTAAAAGTTAAATCTCCATGGTTATTTCGGTAGCTACTAAATTACACTTTTGTATTTTATTATACCTCAATTAAAATCCCCGTTCCATTTAACGTGGAACATTGATTAATTGCAAATCGGTAACCAAGTCTCTTATAATCACCATACGTATTTACAAAACAGGTCTAAATGTTTCGAAATGTTATTTATTTGAATTTATAAAAAGAAGTAATTCGAAATATGACCCGAGAAAACCTGTTCATCAATAACATTTCATTTACTTTCGACTAATTTTTTTTTCTGGTTTCTCGATCGCTGAATTGTAATTAATCGATAAAGGGAAGCCGTCATTTTTTTTCAAATCTTGGTTGATGTGAACGTGCTGCTACGTTTACAGAATTAATAATCAACCAATTTCATGGTATTGTTTAAAAGACAATGAAATACTTCTCCTATCTAAAACAGTGAAGTGAAAAAAAGAAAAATCGCCAACAGCCCCGATATACAAATCATCAGGACCAATCTAAACGTGACTCAATCAAGTAGCCTATGACAGGAGCCAACAAAAAATTTATATGTTCCATCAGATTCTTATCTCTCGCTGATTAACACTAATTACGGCACATATGATGAAGTGGCGAGAGATTATAATACTTCGCCAAATTTAAAATCGTGATACGGAATTTTTTTTCTGAGTTGTTTTGCGCAGTGAGCACTGATAATGTAGAGCCAACTTCCTATATTAAATAAAGCGGGTAATGAAGTATAATGAAATTTTGCCCCGTTCTAAGATCAGGTGCAGCTGTTTTTAGATTGCAACGGACAGATTAATGTATTAAACTGACAGATGGCCCTTTTGGCCAAACGATAATATCAATATCATCGCTGAAATTAAATTAAACTACGTTTATGACGGAAATGTGATGTAGATAAATGTGTAATTGACTGTATTGCAAGATACAGTAAAAAAATTAAAAAATTCCTACATCAGAAGTCTTGTGTCTTCCAAAATTGAAAGATTCAGATCAAGAATTTTTTCAAATGATCTCTTGACTCACACATCGCTAATTAATTTATGCTTAATTTTCTAACGATTCTCTGGTGCTAAATTTGGTGCATGTTTTGATGGACTCACTGTCTCAGCCAACAACATTTTGGAGAAATAAAGAAATCCAATATTTGAAAATAGCGTAAATGATTCATGAAGAATGCGGACGGATTTTGTCCAAACTTTGATAGACACCTACAAATTATGTGTAAAGATCACATACCAAATTTCATCCAGCAAGCTCTAATAGTTTTCGGGTTATCATGTTCTCAGACAAAACAGACATAATTCTAAAATTGTGTTTTTCGGACTAGGAGATATCTAAAACGTGGAGATTCATAAAAATCGCGAGTTCGAATTTTTCGACGATTACATTACTTTCTCTTTGTATACTTCGTCTACAAGAAAGTAAAATAAGCTTTATTGAACCTGACGAAATTGCAAACCATGATGAATTAATTGCTCCTGCGATAACCAGACCTCACTCCTTTGGATATTTTTCCTATGGTTAACATTTAAAGAATTGGTGTATCGAATCCCAGTTGCTTCAGAAAGTGACTTAGTTGCTAGTCTGTTTGCTGCTTTCACTCATATCAACACTACGATGTTGGATTGTGTGCAGTTAGCTACAGTAGGGCGTGCGCACGCATGCCTCGACATGCGTAGTGGTTATTTTAAACAGCTACTTATGTTAATACCATGTCATATGCATTATACACTGTTGCTGCTTGTATTAAAGCTTATTTTTCTTGCATCGGAAGTGGCGTCATAGTTTTTCTTTTGTATTTTTCTCGAAAGCTATGCGTAGTAGAGGTGGGATTCTTTTGACAAATTTTATGTACTAAGAGCGAGGATTCTCGTTCTACACAATTTGCCCGGTGTATCCGAATACCTTGTATAGTTATGTGGCTATGGCCCATAATAATACAGGATACGTTGATAGGCAAGGTCTGCGCTCGTCCCAGAAGTAGCCAACCAATTGGTTATAAAATGACGCTTAAATTCCAAATATAATATCTATTCCTTATGGGTTTGGGAAATTAATACTAAAGTTATGAATTTATTTTACATACGTATTTCCATGTTCCATAAAATACTTTTCTCCGTCATTTTTTAAGTAAAAGTTGTAAAATATAACAACTATGTACGCACAAATAAATTCTTATGCGACACAAATGCACTAAATCCAGTAAAAGATTGATGGAAGAAACAGGAGCGGGCTAAGGCACTCCTGAACAAGAGCTGATAAAATACAACTTTGTTTATAAAGGAAGGTAAGATTTGGATATCAATAGGATCTTAGTCTCTTTCAACAGGCTGCATTCTGACTCTGGGGATTATTTTATATTATGAACTTATATATGCATTTACATTTAAATTCAATAAATACACATGTGCAGCTATATACCAACATTTGTTCAAACATTATTGCCATGTAGGCAAACCATCCATGTGCCAACAAGAACCTTAAAGGGTTTATTTAAAACTTTTCAGTTTGAACAATCAAAATGTAAATAAACCAGCGGGAGTATTCTCCTTCGACTTTTCTCACGTACTAACACAAATATGGCGCGATTTGTGTTTCGATTCCTAGGATAATAAATGGAACTGAGTATGCATTTCGGACATGTTCCCTTTAATCGATTGTGTCCAAAATTTAATATATAAACACAATTTTGGTTTCGCGAAAACATACCAAGCAAATTATCTAACTCTTTGGAGTTTTTAGTTATAATGTAAGCATACACACGGACAGATAAAGAGACAGACAGTCAATCCATTTACGGATTTAGTTCAAAATTAAACGCATATCAACAATTTGGTATGAAAATCATAAAATTCATCCATTTACTAAAATTCTTCCATAAAGCTTAGTGTGTTTTTAAATTATAACATTCACATAAAAACGAATAGACAGGTCGAAAGACATACAAACCGCTGAAGAATTTAATCCAAAATTTGATATAAATCAACATTTCTGGTGATAAAACCATATACTAAATTCATACCATCTAGCTTGATGTATTTTTAAGCTATTGTGTTCACGAATTTTTCCAAAATTTGACAGAAATCAATAATTTTGTCATATAGACAACATACCAAGTTTCATCCTTCTATCTCATGCGTTTCTGAGTTATTGCGCTCACAGACAGAGAGACAAACATAATTCCCAAAATTATTTTTTTTCAAACTCAGAACGTCTAAAATTAGGAGATTCACCAATATCTTGAAGTTGAATTTTTTGACGATTACAATATTTTGTCTTTGCATACTTCGTTTACGAGAAAGTAAAAAGGACAAATTAAATCAATCCTTTCGGTACAAATGACGCTTTGAGTTTCTAACGGCGCAATTTTTTTCTACGTACATTTATTTCTACACAGCAAAAATTTACCTGGTGTATTGAATTTATGTAGTTCTTGAAATGTTTGACACATGCACCTTTAGGGTTCATATCAATAATTTCTACTAAAATACGATTGAGGGACTTTTTAACTCTAAAACGTGTCTCATGCTTCGATATTTTTCCGATCATTTCCACTCAAACTATAATAACACATTCAAATCTCTTCTATTCATCACCTTGGCAGATTATAGCCTGTGGGTCGGAGCAGTAATAAACGTATCTGACCACAGTCATCTTTCTTTCAAAATCCGCTTTCACCAATCACTGTTAATGAGTCACCGGAATCATGACAAATAAATCAGTCCCGTTCGATACAAATAAATCAATCCGTTTATCTGAGGTAACTTATTGGCAAATGTGCAGTCATATAGTTTGATCATATATCTATGTGACACTTCTGGTTTCTTGCGTTTAATCAGATAGGATGTCTTTGTCCTGAATTTTGAATCTGGAGTAACGCTTTTGTTGCTTTAGAATATTAAGAACCATGCTGATTTGTGTGATTCAGTCACTTATTTGAAATACGTGATTTACGATGTTTATTTAAAAGACGACACAAATAACAGTAAACTTTAGTTATACAAACAACTAATAAATTGTAATCTCCATGTTGAAATTAATTGGATTATGCGGTGAATAACAAGTTTCAAACTCGATAGTTTCTTTTATTTATTTTACTTATTTGTTTATTTATTTTGTAAAAGAAGCATCATATTATAAACTTCAATGCTCCCCCCCCCTTTATAAAAAGTTACAACTTCGTAACTGAAAAGATCACGAGAAAATTACATGTTTACTTCTTAAAATTCAAACTGCAAAAGCAAACTGGAAACTTCAAGAAACATTGTTTGCCAGCCATTGAAAGGACCTCTGTGGCAAGGTCTCGACTTCGGGCCAGGAAGGCTCCAGGTTCGAAACCCGATTCCATTAGAGATCTGCCATGTATGTGTGCCTGTTAAATTTGATGTCAAAGGTCAAATGTCCTCCTACTAGATGGCGTGGAAGTTTGAAGAGAGGAGCCTGACTTTCCAGGTGTCATCCTCTTCATCTGACCAGGGTCCGAAATTAGAAGATCTGTCCCGAGAGAGCCTCACTTTTCAGGTGCCATCCTCTTCATTTGACCAGGGTTCGAAATTAGAAGATCTGTCCCGAGAGAGCCCTTATGTTACTTCAAATCGGGACGTTAATATAACCAAATAAAACTAAACCAAATTTACTCATTGAAAAAGAATGCGTTAATTATAACAAAAAGATTAATTTTCTCATTACAGATCATTTATTCCAGGCATGAAGAGTTTAATAGATTCAACTCATGCTCATGTGACACACGTCATATGTGCCACGCATTTTAATTTTGGAAACCATTTGTGCATCTTAGAGGAAGAGGACAGATGTGACTTCATAACACAACGTAAGTCACTGAGCAGCTAAATATTAGATGACATGCGTTATTTCGTCAATCATATGATTGTGACATCACGTGAATTGATCTATAAATGGATAATCAGGGTACAAACGTGTAAAAACAGGTATTGGACTCTAAAGTTAAGCGTGACTGTTCCATTAATTTTTAATATTTCCAGTTAATTTATAACCAAGAATTTAGGCGGTATAATGCTTTTATTTAATAAAATAATAAATATAATTAATGTAGAACTAAGGTTATGTTATTACATTTGCTAATATTTTTTTCCTAAAACAAACAAACTATTACACCTTATATAGTTAAATTATTTCATATTTTCTGTTTTTTACTGTTGCCTCAAAAATCAAAACGAACATCGTTTGAGAAATCGTAACTTAGTGGAAAATACTTAGGCTAAGAGATCGACCAAAGCAAAAATGGAGGGGAGAATCGATCTAAAAGATTATTTTTGAACTCAAATTATTTCTATATTGTGGTGGTGTAGTGTTCTAACTGCGGAAGATAAAATTAAAGAAATGCGGCTCTCAGCAGAAATCATAAAAGAAAACTGTAAAAAATAAATATTAAAAAGTTCAAAGTTCATAAAGAACGGATATAGATAGATACGAAAGTATTAAATATTCTTAAATTAGTTAAACTAGTTGAGGGCATTTGTTTAAAATTCTTGAAATAATATTTTTATCTACACTAATAGTTCTGTGAACAGTAGGCCTCCCCCCCCCCCCAAAAAAAAATCTAAGATCTGCTCTTCATCGCATAGCCACTTTTTTACAGAATTCGAAAAATTTCCACTGCTTTTATCAATATTCACAAAATTACAATTAAACATATGCTTTTAACAGTATTAATAAAATGTCTAGCCATTACCACAATGATTCAAATATTTTAATGGTGCCAAACTCGCCATACGTTGAAACTATTAGAATAGCCACCAACTTGAAACAAGATAAAAAAAAAGAGAGAAATTCCTACATATATATCGTTTTTTATGACCTAAAGGAACCTTCATGCCAAATTCGAAAAAAAATCGAACAATGCAATTGGTCGTGACTGCACATTTATAAAGAGACGAAATACTGAACGGTCGAGCTGAAACAGATACCACGCTTCGCTCGGTCAGTGAAGATAAAGCAAGCAACTACGTTAAAAATTTTGCATCGAAAACAAAAGAAAAAAATCCCTTTTCGGCAAGCTTGAAGGCAAAGGTAGATTGCTTTACGTTAATGTTACAAAAGTAATGAAATATTACATATTGATCAATACAGACATAGCCAATGACTTTATTGTTTCTACACATTGCAATATTTACGCTGATTCTGTTTTCATGACATTTAATTTTTTTACTATATCAAGGTTTTATCATTCCATTTTCCATTCCAAAAAGTTATGATAGATTTTTCGGTCAGTACATTGGTCAATTTTTTTTTTATATATCTCAACACATAATCATTCAACAGGTAGGAGTCATGAAGAAATAAACGACTCAGAAGTGCAAATATCTCCTAGATAACATTAAGCCAGCCGATCTGAAACAGTAACAAAAAATTGACATCTGACATGAATGAAGAAAGACTCTGGATTTAAAAAATAATTATTTAATCTAGGTTACCATATAATTGTGCGAACATTACTTTGTCATATGGTAAAATCACATGATATGAAACATTTAAACATTACCAGCATGGGCTCATTTAGAGAACCCCCTGGTTACAGAGATAATAGTCACTAAATTCTTAACACAGAAGAAAATAAAAATTATTAAACATTGTAAGTTCCAAATTTAATACGTGTGTTTAAAGCATAGGATATTGTTCGCTCCAACTACTAGTTTGGCTCCTTTTCTAACTTATAGCAACCCTTTGACGGCGCCATCCTGCATCTCTGTCAGAATTAGAAGAAGTTGTTTGGTTTTCATGTCTGCAAGTGCTATGAGCATCGGAGCTCGCCTATGCATTTCACATCATGTTTTTATTAGATGTAAACGCTATCTACTCTACCACACTGAGTAGAGATTATCTATTAACGAGATTGTTTTAGTATTTCACCCAACGCATTTCACTTCATGTGGACATCGCAGTTACCATGTTCAATTTTATTACTATTGTTCGCAACTGGCTCTTGCATGAGGCATATTCAACTTATGCCAACAGGCAGCAGCCATTGAATTATATCTGTATATATTGGAACAACCTGTATATATGTAAATAAATCATATATTATAAATAATCAATACAGTCCTTCAATTCTGACGAATAAGACGCAAACAGATATCAATGCACCATTTGACCAGTAAATTTAAATCTCCATCAACGGTTAAAGCAAATACTCAGGCAGAAAAAAAACAATTTTAAAGTTAATTAGTTGTTGTTTTTCTATATAAAAAGGATATAGAGACTCTTATATATCTTTTATGGCTATTTTTATATTAAATTTATTAAACAAATCTTGGTACTTTGATGTTTATTTAAAAGTAATCTGCAAATTATCAATTCAACTATTAAAATTAACTGTTTGATGAATTAAAATTAACTATTTACTTAAATAAAATTAAATATTTTAATTTTGACGATATCTTCATAAAACCTTTTGCTTTAGGCTTATAGAATATACCACAATCTTAATCTTGTAATTATCTAATAATTATCTTAATTTAAAATAAAAGCATGTAATTAGTATTGATTTCACATGACATCCCTACTAGAGCCACTTGGACTGATTTCTACCAGGTTAGCAACTATTTTTTATTTAAGGCAAGAGACGTTCCCTTCAAATTTTCAGAAGCCCAAGTTGCCAAAATTAAACAGGTCGTTTTTTTTCGCGATGTCTTTGGAAAACGACGCTAACACAGGGCTGAAACTAGAAGAGAACTTTCTCTTATAAATGAGGAGTAACAATGTTGAAGCAAGTAATGCTTCCATATGAACATAACAGAGTAAGACAATTGATGAATATTACAAGATTAGATACTGGTAATCCATAAACCATAAAAATAGAATATCGTCCAAGAATGATATATTTAATTTATTTAGTAAATGAATTATTTTAATTCATCAAACAGTTAGTACAATAGTTAATTGACTCGAACGCCAGATATAAACATGGCTGCATAATTTGTTCTAATAAATTTAATATACTTTAGCATAAAAAATATATAAAATTCTCTACTATCGCACATATAGAAAAACAACTTCTTTTAAGTGGTTTTTGTTGCTGGCGGTAATTTAAGGCCACTGGTCGAAATAAACTGCATTGTTCAGCTCTGTTTGCGTCAACGACTAGATAAACCCATTTTGCAATATGATTTGTTGTATACGAGGTTGTTATTGCTCTTACGAATGTAAATTCGATGACGCACCTGTTGGCATGAGATTGAGCGTAACGTGCGAAGCCGCAGTAACCAGAATTGAACGTATTTGACTACTGATGGTAATGCGTTGCGAAAACTCGTAATCTTGGTATGTTGTCCAATGCGTTACTCGCTGTGTTGAAGTAGGCCGTTTCAATATCTGTCGCTGTGATATTGATGCTGGGCTTTCAAGCTTCTTTCGCCAACGCCGCGAACGAAGCAAACAACTTTCTTCTGAAACTAACGAAGTACGGGATAATGTTGCCTGAAATGACGGGAGCGAACGGCTGTCTATGATTGAAGCACGCGTGATGACGGAACTCACGGCTGGCACATTTTCTTCTTTGTCGTTATATAAACCGGGGACATCGAGCCCGTAACTATATTGAAATGTTTCGCTTAATCGCTTTTCATGTCACTGTTCGCGCAACCTAGATAGCTCAATTATTTTAAATCCCGGGGTCTCTTCATTCATGTCAGATATTCAAACCTGTTATGACGACTTTATTCCAATATTATCTGGAAGATATTTTACTTCTGAAGTCGTTTGGTATGCGATCTACCTATTGGTGTTGTATTGTTCCTAGCAAAAAAAAATTGACCATCGGGAGAATGATAAAACGATATGGCAAAAGGTAAATGTCAGCAGAATCGGCATTAAACTATTGCCGTCGTGTGGCTAACAGATCATTGAAATATTTGTGACCAGTCAATATACTATTACTGGCGGCTGATAACGTATCTGCCTTCAAGCTTGCCGAAAAGTTTTTTTCTTTATTTTCGATACTGAAATTTTAACGACCAGACCTTTGCTGCGAAAACGTATTGTCTAAAACTCACCAGTAACAAACCTCTCTTATAAATGTTTGGTCGCATTGTGCATTATTTCATTTTTTTTTTCGAATTTAACATGAAGGTTCTTTGAACAAAGGCGACTGCTGTATCTTTTTTTATCTTGTTCAGAGACAGTGATATTCTAGTTTCGGCATGTGGCCCCAACATAACCAAGCCGATCATTTAATGATAATAATGGCGACATACTGGTAAGCATATGTTTGAGTAGAACTATGATAGCAGTGAAATGAGAATTCTGTAAAAAAGCTATTTTTTTTGAAGTACCTGTTCTGAATGACAGATAAAATATTTCAGGTACAAAATGCCCTCAACACTAGTTAAAATATTTAATACTTTTTCGTATCTATATATCCGACAGCACATGTTTAATTTTAATATTTATTTTTTTTTTGGTTTTCTTTGTAATTTCTGCTGAGGAAACCACGACTGTCTTATCTTCCTGATTGGCTGCCACTCACCACAATATAAATAATTTGGGGATTTAATCTTTATCGATTCTCCCCATATTTTGCTTTGGTCAACTAGTGGAAGAATTACGATTTCTCAAAACGATGTTCTTTTATTTTGAACGTATAGTAATTAATATATCAAGGAATATGTAATTTGTTTGTTGGTTTGAGAAAATGACCAGCAATGTAATAACGCTGTGATTGGCTGCGTAATTTATTTATTATTTTGACCAAATAAAGCGCCGCATACCAAATACTTGATTATAGAGGCTGGAAATAATGAGTTTGATCACGCTTGTTTTCGTCCAGCCTCTTTTA
Organism: Araneus ventricosus; assembly: GCA_013235015.1. Classification (NCBI taxonomy): domain Eukaryota; kingdom Metazoa; phylum Arthropoda; class Arachnida; order Araneae; family Araneidae; genus Araneus; species Araneus ventricosus. The sequence continues at coordinate 112,023 of BGPR01000341.1, read as the reverse complement.
CGTTTATACCCTGATTATCCGGTATGGGCTCAATTCGCGTGATGTCTGTCTGTTGACGAAACAACATGTCTTCTTTGCTTTCGGTGACACGTGGTATGTGCATCTGTCTAACTTTCCTCGGAGAAATGCGCAAATGAACAAGCAAATGCGTGACTTTTATGACGTGTGATACATGACGAGTTAATATTGAAGCTCTTCATGCCTGAGCATCGTCTATGATAGTGTCTTTTTTGTTATGACCAACGCATTTCAGTGATGAAACTGGTTGATTTTATTTGTTGCCAGTAACGTCGAGAAACGGCTGTAAGAGCTCAGGCTTTTGTCTTTCAATTTCGAACCTGGTCAAATAGAGATGGCACCTGAAAAGCCCAGTCTCTCGAGACCCTGGTGGAGAAGGACGACACCTGAGCTCTCTTCAAAACTGCGCCATCAATGGGGAGGACATTTACGACCTTTGACATCCAGTAACGAGCACGCATACGGCAGTCTAATGAGTCGAGTTTTCTGACCTAGTTACGAAGAACAATGTTTCTTGAAGTTTCCGGTTGCTTTTGCCGTTTGTTCTAAGTGGTCTTTCGTTACGAAAGTTGGCTTTTATAAGGCGATGATTTATAATATGACTTCTTTATATAAATAATGAAATAGTAAAATAAATAAAGAAACATCGACGAAAACAGCCCATTCTGCATAATCAATTATTCAACGTAATTACGAACTGACCAGTTGTTCAGCTTGTAACTTGGATTTACTGTTATTTGTCGTCTTTAGCAAACATCATTCCAGGCTCACCTGTTTCAAACTGTTTCAGTCACACAATCGGCATGGACTTAACAAAAGCGACCTCCGAATTCAATTCGGACAACATCTATCTGACTGGAATTGAAGCGCAGAAGGCTCAGAGATAATGCCTTAATATGATCAAACTATGTTCCGCATTTACCAGCTGGCTACTCAGAATAGCTGAACCCGATGACATCGACTGTTGACTGATCATGAGTTCGGTGTTTCATTAGCGATGACCAGCTTTGAAAGAAAAGGCCGTGCAATGGTCGGGCTGGACTGACCTAACCATTCCGACCTGTCTGCAAAGGTGATGAAGATGAAAACTGAGGAAGCTCCATATGATCAGGAAAATAAACATGGTACGTTGAGGCCAAAGAATCGCTTGACAAGGTGCGTGTGTCAAGCATTCAGAGGTACATGAATACGCCAGGTAGTACATACCGGTAATAGAAATACAACGCGTGAAGAAGGCATTGCTGAAAGTTGAACATTTTATGCTTTTCTGTGAAGCTTGAGCATGCAGTGAAACTCGTAAAAAAAACTTCAGGTATTGATGATCTCGAACGACGTTCTGGTTGAAAGAATTATATTTGTTCTACTGTCTGTGGCAACTGAATAGAGAAAGAGTGAAAATATTGTCACTGTGTTTAAAGGTAAATACCACTATCGAAATTTTAATCGTGACACAATAACTTAAAAATACATCAGCAGAATAACATGAGTATATGTTTTATCACCAAGCGATTTCAAATTTTGAATTCGGCGGTTTGATAACTTTCGACCTGTCTAAACTAGACTTTTATGTGAATGTTACTCAATTTTGAAACACGCTTTATGGGAAAAGAATTTTGGTAAATGATTAATTTTATGATTTTCATACCAAATGTGATATGCGTTTGATACGAACTAAATCCCGACAAATGAGCTGTCTTTATCTGTCCGTGTCTTACTTACATTATAACCAAAACTTCAGCCAGGCATAATTTGCTGAGCATGTTTTCATGAAAATGCAGTAACAATTTGCTGAAATTTTTTGGACACCAATCATTAAAGGAACATGTCAGCCACAGGAATCGAAACACCAAATCGCATATTGTGTTGATACGTAGAAAATTCGAGGAGAAGCCCATGATTTATTTACATTTTTGATTGTTCGAAACTGAAAGAGGATTTAAGTATTACAGGACCTTTGTTGACACATGAATGATTTTACCATGGCAACAATATTTGAACAGTACCTGCTATAAGTACGCATGTGTCTTCGTGAAATTTAGCTCGAAATACTATATAGTTCATGTGTAAAATGATCCCGAAGTCGAAGTGCAACCTGTTGAAAAGAACTAAGATGATGATATCCGAATCTTACGTGAAGTTGTATTTTATCGGCTCGGGAGTGCTTACCAGCCACTCTCAATCTGCTGAATTTGAATGAATTTGACTCATAAGCGGCTGACCGCGTATAGTGTTATGACACGCTTTTATGGAGAAATGACACTGGAACATGGAAATGCAAAATTCGCCAACTTTGACATTATTTCGATAGATATGACTGGTGAAAAACGTCATTTGCCAACCAATTGATTTGACTTCTGGGGACGGCAGACCTACCTATCGGCTGGCTGTCCTGGGCCGCCAGCAGTCACTCATGCCAGCACATAAATTGTCGAAAAGAATCCCACCTCTACGCATGGTTGAAAATACGAAAACTTATGATTTTCGGTGCAGAAAAAACTGAAAGCGGCGGCAGCTTATTGTAATGCATGTTTGTATTAACATAGTAACTGTTTATCAACCACTACGCATGTCGACGAACGTGCGATAACGCCTGCAGCTGGCTACGCAATCTTTATCATCAATCAATTGACTGTAAGTGAAAACGACAAACGAACTTTAGCAACAGTACTTTCTGTAACTGAGATTCGACTTCACCAATTCTTTAAGTGACCAACCATGAAAACTCGAGTAGTCTGTTATCACGGGGCTGATGAACTAAATCATGTTTATTTCATCGGGTTCAATAAACATTTTTCTGGCGGGCAGTAATGTGTCGTCGAGGCGGGCTTTCATTTTATAGTCTCACGTTTAGTATCTCCCTGGTCCGAAAACTTTTATTTTACCAGAATTATGTTTTTGTCTGAACATGACCAACCGAAAACTAACCAGAGCTTTTGCTGAGGCTGACATGTGATCTTTACTGGTGTCTGAAAGCTGGTTATCACTAGAATGCATTGCGCGGCTGTCGAACTGCTTTGACTTCTCAAAAATATTGTTGGCCCCGGATGACACCACGCAACACCGAGCATGACCAGTGGCGATGTGGTGGGGCGTTGAAAAATTCTTGATCTGTCTCAATTTTAGTTGAGCACCTGATGTGGGGCACAATTTTTTTGCTGTCTTTACGTACGGTCGGTACGCATTTATCTTGTCGCATTCCACTCAGTTTGAAAACGATAATGTGTCGGCCCAGGCAAATAAAACGGCTTGCGCCGGTGAAGGCCTAGGTAGCACCATTGCCGCTTGCCAGCCGGTGATACCGACCAATCAAACCGCCGCAGTAACTGGAAAATTCCGTAATCTTAGAACTGACTAAATGACAAAACATTAGTGATATCATGGGAAGACGTCTGATGAACATATGAGAGCATTCCCCTGTCGCCAGCTGCGCGGTCGCATTTAATTGATTTTTGATGTTTAATATCGGGCATTGAAGCGACACTCTTTCACTTCGCTGCGGGTGGGAGAAACCATTTCGTTGTCGCAAACAACCACTGCATGAGCCGGTTGATTGTATTCGGCAAGCGGTAACGGCACGTTCACATCGACAGACTGAAAATGGGCGACTTCCTTCGATTGGTACGGTGTGATCGCGTGAAAAGAATGAAGAAACCAAATGAGGCTCATTGATGAGCAGGTCTTCGGGTCATAGTGCTGGTGAGTAAATAACATTCGAAAACATTGAACCTATTTTAAGCTGCGTATGAGCTGACCCATAGAGACGATTTTCGACACACCAATGTTCCCGTTATCGGAGACTTTGATTTCAATAAAATACAAAGAAGTGCTATTTGGCTTCAATAATATGAATTCGCTTTTAATCTAAATTGAGTTTATATTTCAAGTTTAACGAACAGAAACAAACCTTGGAGTCTATTGAGCCAATGCAGTGGAAATAATCAAACAATAAAACGCTGTACAGTAAATAGATGGTGAGGCTAACCTTAAATGCATTGTTTATAGAATGCGTTATTAGCAACTTATAAATGATGACCCACCCACGCTTTTTTTCTTCAATAATTGGGTAAAGCTGATTGATAGTATTCATCTATTACATTTTTATTTGAAGGAAAGGCGTTCCAGTAATAGAGACTTGGGGTAGTAATTTGCAGTGAAGGGCCAGTTCCAGATTAAGAAATATATTATTTTTCCTGCATTCTGTTTCGACCTCCATTTCGTGAAGAAAATCCGAACGAAGCATGGTAAGCAAATCACTAGTGTGATACGAGTTTCTCGTCTGACTTCAACGAAGATATTTGTTTCTGCGGATAATATTGAAGCTGTTATATTGAAATTAGTAGTGTTGACGAAAGTACATTATTCGCTACAATTTTAATAAACGAAACCCGTAAAAAGGGGAAGAACTAATCGGCGGCTGACTTGTAATATTTAGCTGAGACATGGTTGAAGTAGCAGCTCTTCAACTTGATAGTTATACTGATGAAAGTGATGAAACATGATGACCAAAATATCATTCTCTTTTGAGGTAACTCATTGTTTACTGACATCGACCATTTCTATTTAAAACTGTCGGCAGCACTATCGCTTATTGAAACCAGCAATACATGGTTAGATGACTGAAAATTCTTCAAAATACTCCACTTCCAGCCTGTATAACCTGTTGCTGGTGGTCGATCAGGCGCGTGATCTTTTTTCTGAAATCGTGAAACCTCATTCAATTGTTGAAAAAAAAGGTAATTTGGTAAAAGTATTCTTGGATTATGGAAGTTTGAGATCAATTGATTGAGGCCATGACTTTAAACAGAAGTCTATTTTGAACTGATATAAATATGAATGAACCCTGATCGGAAAATAGTGAACAACCATCATTCGGTTTTTAGAGGTTATGATAAAAACTACGCAAAGTTTCTTTAATGAATGATATTATTCGGTAAATTTTATTGGTTTCAGTATACATCATTAGTTGAGTACACTAACGTCAGAAACATTTAATACGGCACACTCGCTAAATGAGATTGGAATATAATTGACCCAATAGGCTGAAAAGACTTTTGTTGCAGCTTCTAGCAATAACATGATTAATGAGCTACGAACACGACTATAGACAGCATTGGTAGGCTTTCAAACTTAGGCGTGCTTGCTAATTTGGCTCGTCCATACGAGCAAACTCGGTCGTGTGGTCTGAAGAACACCAGCAGTCAAAGATTCCCGGTACAGCTCCCATTTACGCATCGTATGAGTCAAAATGGTTGAGAGGCTGGCAGACTGGAAAGAAGAAATTATGAATTCTTTGTTATACGCTTTTATTCAACGATGTGCAAAATCTTTGAGATGTTCACTCATTGGCAATTTAACGCGATGATGATTTCGAGAACTGACTTTTGAAAACCATTTAACCT
>BGPR01000341.1:68433-106581 GCA_013235015.1 Araneus ventricosus | reverse complement strand
ACGTGCTTCGTTCAGTTACGTATTGCTGAATGTAAGATTTATGTTATTAGTTAGACACAAAAACATACTACTGCATCAAATTTACTCAAATGCTAATACATTTCCTATCTACTGTTTTCTCCTCTTCTTTTTTTTACAACTAATTTCTTTCTCAGTCTTTGTAGCAATTAATCTTTTAACTTAACAAAAATTAAATAGTTGGAGAATTTAAAGTTTGTTAATATAATCAAATTAAGACAATTAATAAGGTGGACTTAGTCGGTTGGTAGCCAGGGCTAGTGTTTATTACTACAAAAGCAATGTAAAATAGAGAAACGATAATTTCAGACACCTCTCAATTTTTTCCTTTCCTTTTGATAGATACGCTTACATATGTCTTTACTCTCTTACGACTTAAAACAGAAATATAGCACTTTTCTCACCAATTATTTTCCATGAAAGTCAGGACCAATAAGACAGAGGGCCATTCTCTTATAAACACGAACTCCCCAAACATAAAGAAAAGCGTGAGTGTCGTCTTTTCTTAGGTGTCATTTAGTGTCCTAGTCAAGTTTTAGCCAAAACCTTTCCATCAGGCGAGTTCCCTCGTTTGTCGATTTATGACAATAAATGAAACTACAGAAAAGAAAGAAAAGGCCTCTATAGCTATCTCCCACAAGAACCACCCTTCTGCAAAAGCTAATTCTCCGTCTTTCCTGGACTTTCGCAACCAACAAAATCTTGTGGAGTATTGCGACTCGACTTCACAGAAGAGGTACTGTTCAAAAGCCCGAGTGTTTGTGCAGCCATCGCAACATTCTGGAGAACATCTGTAAATGATCAAGGGTCAAAGGAAGTGGACAGAGAACTCAGTACAGTTCTTACGGCAGTTGTAATTGCGTAAGTCTTGTCGGTATTCGACCACCCTGTCTTCGGCTGGTCGAATTACGACGGCAATAAATCCCAAACGACTGAACGCCGAAACATGGGCCTTGGGTACAGGGATATTTTAATTGTTTGCTTTAGAAAGCTACATAGAGAAAGGAGTTTTTTTTTCTTCCACACTCCTTGGGGCCCAAATTGTCTTCTTTTTTAAAGCCCACTTGCCATCAGGCAATGCAACCTCGCCAGTCCGACTGGTAACAATAATGTACCATCATGAACTTTTGTAAAGAAAACTAACTATTTAGTCTTCATTGATTCATTTTAATTTCGTTCTACGTTTTCATATTTAGGTAGGTGTAGGTGGATTTGTTGCTGGTTATATATATCTTTTATTTTGAAATGAGAGTCAGTGGCGAATCCAGGGGAGTGCTATGAGGTTGCAGCCACCCCACAGACTAAACCAGAATTCTTGATATTTTAAAAACACTAAACCTGTTTGTTCTTAATATCTTTTTAAAATTGGCATTTTATTAACATATAATAATAAACAAAATTTGATACTGTTTTCTATATCGTCTACCTCAAGTCTTCAAAATTTCACTTATTTTGTTCAGTCTGCTTAAACGCCTGATATATGAATTTTTAATAACAGAGTTTATGATAATAGATAAGGAAAACACCTTCACTTCCAATAAAATTTGGACGTCACTCGATCATTCCCACCCCACAACCAAAATCCTGGATTCTCCACTGAATGAAGTATATCATGAACAGTAGTTTAGGATGATATAAGTGGCACCTGGAGCATAATTTGATTTTTCGATCCCCAGTTGTCACCAGCAGTATTAATACAAGTATAAATGGCGCCCGCAACATGGAAATATATTTTCACCCTTTCATCATATTTGTCTCTAAACTGTGATGTAAAAGCAAAAGAGACATAATAGAAGTTCCCTATCCGTGGTGTCTTCCCTTGCCTCCCCGTTACGCCACTGATCATGAAAAATAAAAAGTTTAACAATGGTACAACAGGGTATTTTATATTTTTAAAAAACAACTCTTTTCTTCCCCTACTATCCAACGTCAGTAATTCTCGTTTATAATGAATAACTGAGACTCTACTGCTAGCTAAACTGATTAAAAGCAATAAAAATATACAGAAAATCGCTTCTCAGCCTTTTGGCTAAGATCAAAGTGTAGTAAACTGTTATTATATGTTACAAAGGATCGAACCTCAATTTTATTGTGAAGGCCCTCAAAATATTAATTTAAAAATTATGCTTCATAGCATAAAAGGGAAAATTTTAAGGAGAATATATGAAATACATAAACTAAAAATCTTTCTGATGTGAAACGCATAAGATAACCATAGAATTGAAAAGGAAATTTTACTGTGAAATGTTAGGCTAAGGGCGGCATCTAGTGAATTTAATCAATACTAAAAGCACTAGCTTACTGTTACTAAAACTGATCATATTTTTTTAAAGACTTATTTTTGCATTTTCATTTAACAAATAGACAAATTCATCGTAACATATACACTTTACATTTACAAAAAAAGGGGGGGGAATCTACAATAATGTTTTAAAATCTATATTACAGCATCAGAAAGAAAATCGGCAATGTGATTAAACATTTTATTATCAGAACCAAGCGGTTATTTCCTAGATATATTTTTACAATTAAAAAATGCAGATGTTTATGAGCATGAAAATCCATAAAAATAATTAAAGAAAAATATTTTTAAATCTGAGAATTATATTTGTTGGTTGTGCTCCGCAATGTTAGACCAGCTTCATAAGGCTCCTGGCGCCATCTGACGAATTAAATGAAGATTAATTAAATAATTCAACGACTAGAAAATCAACGCTTTCATTTTTTTAAAAAATCCTTCTGAAAATCAATTGTGGATGCAAAGATTTTTCTAAAAAATGCACTGATAATATTTTTCCTTAATAACTTTACTTTAAACTAAAAGCCATTTTTTTCTTCTCTTTCCTGAATAAAATGAAGCAATGATTTGAATCTTAACGTATTATATTGGCTAAATTAGATTGCCTCTCCAGGATATCATATTAAATTATAAACTTTATGCGACAGTAAAACAATATTTCAATTCAGGCATTCGTCTCACCAGAGAGAAGGGAAAAAAAAAAAAAAACACTGTACCTGCCAGGGCTCGAACCTGGGACCTTCCGCGTGTTAGGCGGATGTGATAACCACTACACCACAGGTACACAAAGACAACTTAAGAAGCGCCTTATATGTACTTTTAATTTTAATACATGTAATGTATTTCAAAACATAATTAAATCAAAATATAATTTAGAAACAGTAAGAAAATTATTCATAATTTTTTTACAAAATCTTCAATATAATGTTAATTTCCTCAGCAAAATTCAAAACAATATTATTATTATTATAAAAATTTGAAAGAATATTTTAAAACCTATCAGTAGTTTTTAAACCTGTCACTCTTATGTGCTATGATTCTCATAAATAAAAGTGTTACACAGATATTTACTTACAGAATTTTCAAAAAAATGTTGAAAAATTCCTGAAACATTTTATTTAGCATACTCCATTGCTAAGAGACTGACAAAATTATAGTATATCAGTTTTATAAAGTAAATCTAATAAATACAATTTTAAAAATACAGTTTTATTACATTTTTAAAAAATGAAATTATTTCTTATTTTAATTAATTTCTACTTTTTAGTCTTTAATTTATAATTCATTATTATAAAATGTTGTCATCATTTTTTTTTTCTTAAATTCACTACTAGGTGCCATTCCTCTTCTGGAATAAGAATTTAGTTAACTTAATCGATTAATTTATAATTAAATATTGAAAATATTAAAATTGAATACCAACATCGAGAAAACACAAGTGTGCAAAGTTTTACAACTCTAACATATAAGGAAGTGAGTGAAAAAACGATCCCAAAATTCCATCCTTAGAAACATGAAACAAGTCAAATAAAATAAAAATGTGTAAAAAATTAATCCTTAGATCAAACTTTTATTTCCACAACATTCAATGTTTTAATAGCAGTCACATAAATACTACTTATTTATAAAATTTTCTTCCAGAAAATAAATTTAAGATGAAATTTGTCAAATATTCAAACATTTTTTTTTTTAAATACTTTAATAAATTCCATAGAATAGACTCGATAGAAGCTACATATTTATGTAAAATGAAGTCCCTTGTTTCAAATATTAACATAATTTATCTTTCATTAATAAAAAAATACTGGTTACAGTTTTTCTTCTTCTCCTTTAATATTCAGCTATTTATTTTTGTCACTGACATGCTGTAAGTAAATTTGTTAAATTAATATCTGTAAAATTCTCTTTACTTAAGTAATTTGGAGAGGTAATGGAAAGAATAAAGAAAAAAGATTGGTCACCATAATTTTGTGAAATATAAGAAGAAAATTAATTAATTGACATGTATACTTTATAATATATAGTGTGCAGCATATCTGAGCAATTTTTTTATGAGTATGTTCTTTTCTTTATGCACACTCAGACCATTTGTTTTACTGGGACCACATTTGGCACAGTGATGGATTAGCACAAAGGGCAGCTAAAGCCATAAAAAAATGCTTAAAAATCATATTAGATTTCTATTTATTTAATTTTTAAGTGGCAAGTTGGGACATTTTCTTTCTTTCTCCATCATTATTCAAATCCGTGCAAGAAGAAAAGTTATACTTCCAGTGTTTTATTAGTCTATGCTATTCTGTAAAATATAATTGTTCATTTTAAAGTTGCATTAATTATTATACGACATACAGCTTAAAAGTTTTAGAGTAAATTTTCTTTTTCCAAACTTCTTGCATTTTCATTCAAACCACAGTGTTAAAATGTAATAAAAAGTCAGAATTGAAAGTTTCAATTCAACAAGAAAGAATTCAAAGGAGATATATGTTTGTTAGGGGAAGGTTTGTGACAATATTTGTAAGGGGGGGGAAATGGAAGGGGCATATGAAAAAACATGGATTCCGAGCAATGCCGGATGATCAGCTAGTATGTTATAAATTCAATAGATAATCTTTCACTTGCTTCATAGATAAAACTTGGGTTTCCACCAAATCTTTTTAAAATTTAAAAATTGTTTTTCTGCACTGAATGAGAAGCATATCCTTCATTCATAACTTGAAAATTAGTTAATAAATGAAAATAAATTCAAGTGAATCTTTACTGTAACATTTTTAAGAAACTTCATAGTTATTCTATATATTCTCTGTCATTAAAATATATTATAATATTGGTACTCCTTTTTTTTCCTCTACAAGTTCAGTGATAATACAAGTTTAATAACTTATTTATTTTCAATAGTTGTGGTATTTATCAGTACAGCTATTTTTTAAAAATTTGTTCTTAATTAAATATCTACCAAAAAAACATTCAAAAAATTTCTGCAATTTCTCAAAGAAGCTTTTATGAGAGTAGGGAAAAAATATAATTTTTAACCAATAACAAATAACATTAGACAAAAAGACAGCAATAAAAAACAATGTTTCACTGATGAGAACAGGGAATGATTCAATAATTTTTTAAACAAAATTTTACGAATAAAATCGACATGATAAAAAGAATTCATATTATAAAATTTAGTTCAATATTTTATTCAGTGTTTAACTGAAATCTTACAGTTTTTTATTAATGATTGCAGTAACAAAACAAAAACATCACACAAGAGCAATTTTCAATCATTTTTAAATTCAAATATCTTTTTTTTTTCTTTCTTATTCTCAATTATTCCAATAAAATACTAAAAAAAATCATTCATCTATTACTGCAAATTATTTTCAGAATTTTGTTTTAGAATAATTTTGATGCAAATGATGGCATCTTTCTTGTTCCCAAAAAATCAAATTATTAAGAACTATCAGATTAACTCTTCTTAAATTGTGATAAATGAAATTATGCTCATTTGCAGTATTTCAAAATACAAAGAACAAACTATTAACTAATGCCTAGGATAATTCACCACAATTTTAATAATGTTCTAAGAAATGCTTAGAAAAGGAAGAAGGCAATCATCACAGAATTAAGGGAAAAAATTTCAGTTTAAAAATGGTTAGTTGATGATATTCAATTAAAGTTTTGGTTGAATCAAAATGTCTGTTTTATAACAAAAATTTTAATTCATGCTAATTTTTAATTTAATTTTTATACCAGAAGTTTTAATCAATTTATAATAAATTTTAATACTAACTTCAGAACTACATATCACTTAAAATCTCATGATTATCAACAATGACTAGTATCAAATAAAAAATCGGGACCATAATATTTTTCATGCTACTTCTTTATATACATATTATAACAAAAAAATTTATTTTCGAGATACATTGGTTAGTCAAAATCACAAAAACTACTAAGATAAGCATGAACATCATAATATTAGACAATTTTTTCAGTCCATCAATTTTTTATTGAAAGAGTTAGCCATGAAACCTAAATGTATTCACTGAATTTATTTTTTTAATTTATTTTATAAGATAAATTTAACTTGAGAATATTAATTTCCAAAGTTGTTAAAAAATCTACCCATGTAGTTCCTTAACCACCCTCTTCCCAGATTATCACAATTTTCTAATAAAAAATTCCATAGTGCAGGACAAAAACAGTCATCCATATCTAGTGGAATTATTGTCTTTTTTTTCCCCATTACCAATTTTTATACATGATCTTACTTTTTTCATATTCTTTCAGAAACCAATAAAAATAAACACACTTGGAAAACTGAATTTCAGAGTATAAATAATTACTGAAAATGAAATTTAAAGAAATCATTGGTAATAATAAATCCACAAGAGAGAATCTTAGAATAATTAATTAACAAAAGGTAAAATTCATTTGGTAGCTTCATATGCTTTTATTTACAAGGGAATAAATACATCTTTATCTCTCTTTTGCTTTTTTATGTTTGAACTGTTTTTTCTTCAGATATTCGTCTTGTCTTTGAATTCTTTTCAGCTTTGCTTTCCGAAACTTTCCACTATTCAAAATTAATTCATCAAAATATAATTATAAATTAAAGAGAATAGTTTATAAACATCATATTGCAAAGTAATTTTTTTAAAAATTAAAACATTTATACATCATATGATGTAAATAAATCAAGACTAAACACATACTCAGGAAAGAAATTACAGATGTCAAATTTTTGCTTTGACAACTTCAATCAAATCAGTTTTTATTAATATTTTTACATTTTCAAAAATCAGAATTAAAAATAATTATGCAATTAATTGAATATGTATACTGATAATAAAATAGAACATGATCATAATTTTGCTCATCAACTTCAGTCTAAAACCATATATTTCAAAATACTTGCTGTTACAAAATATACCAAATCAATATTTTAATATCATTATGAAAAAAAGAATGTTTGAATATAAAACTATACAAATAACAAAAGAAGGATGATTATAATGCAGCTTTAATTAGTTGCTAAATAACAAATGTTTATTCATCTAAAAGTTTTGTATCTCTATATATAAAAGAGCTTATTTTTCTGTATTATTTTGTTCTTTACGCATGCCCAGACCATTCAACTTACCAGGACCAAATATGGTACAGTGAAGAATTAGCACAAGAGGGAGATAAAACTGTAATTTTTTAAAATTCAAATTATATTTTTATTAATGTTAAGTGGTTGTCTATTTTCTAGAATTTTCCGCATATATTCACATTGGATAACAATAAATTTTATATAATTGTAAAGTCCAAAATTTCACCGTTCTAAGAATAATTTGAAGCTTTTGCATAACTTTCCTGATTTTTAGCAACTTTTTTAAAGTTTTCAGAAATGCCTTTCTACTGCAAATGATTTTTGTTGCATGAGGTGAAATATTATGCGACCATGTTTTAATTTATAAACATTGTTTTCTTGCATTCTCTATCTTTCTCTTTTTTTTTTTTGTCTTATGATGTTTTACTTCACAACACATCTTTTTATTAACATTTTGTTCATTCTAAAGATTTCTTTAAGTTCATACAGGGTGAACAAAAAGGCCGTAGAAACTTTAAAATTCATAAAAACAGGAAAAATAACCGAAATAAAAAACGATTTCCAAGGTTAGTATCCCTAGGTCATGGGAATATTTTTAAGACAGGAAAAAATAACTCAAAAACAGCCAATGGATGCCGCTGGGACAAGCAACTTCAGTGGAAATATGCAAATGAGATGGTTATAAGAACTTGCACTCTTAATCCACAACAAGTGAACAAGAATGCCGAGTGCGAAGGATAAAGCTTTGTTGGTGAAGTTGTTTTTCGTGAACCAGGAATTAGTGACCACTCAGCCGTTGCTGGATTTTTTATTCACCTGCAATGTGTTATCCCCTGTGGTGGTGGTCATGTGGAACACATACTGCTGTAATAAACGATTTGAAGGCATTCTGTTCGTTATTTGCGTATCTTTTCTTTGACTTGTATACGTCAGCACCACCTATTGGCTGTTTTTAAAGTTATTTTTTCTTGTCTTAAAAAAAGTTCCTGTGACCTAGTGATACTAACCCTGCAAACCATTTTTTATTTTGGTTATTTTTCCGGTTTTTATGAATTTTTAAAGTTTCTACGGACTTTTTTGTTCACCCTATATTTTTAATCAGTAATGTTGGGAAAATTCTGTATATTATAACTGTTCATTGTAAAGTAGTATTAGTTAATTTATAGTATATTTTTTTAAAGTTTAAAATAAATTTTCTTTTTCCAGACTTCTTGCATTTTTATTCAAACCATACTGCTATAAGGTTATAAAAAGGCTAGATTTAAAAGCTTTCATTCAACAAAAAAGGATTCAAAGGAGATTTATGCTTGTTGGGGAAAGTTAGTGACAATATTTGTAGAAAGAAAAGGTGGCAGACGTATGAAAAAATATGGATCTTGAGCAACACAGGTTATTAGCTAGTTACCTAATAAAATGCATATTCATTTCCAATTAAAGAAACCAACTAAAATTGAAACAAAAGATTAATGGAAGAAAAAGTGCTTTTTTGAGAAGATAATAACAATAAACCAAATAAATTTTTAAATGCCCAATAAAGAAATAATAAAAAAATATGTAAATGAAATTTATTAAAATATTCTTCATTCTAATGAAGATAGAAATGTTTATTTTCCAAAATAACAATCATAATATGAAATTTTTAACTCTTAGTGGTAAATATCAGATTCTTTCACAATATCATCTTAAATGAACTAATTACTAAATAATAATTGGATGAATGCTCTGTCTTTTTTTTTTTTTTTTGACTCCACACAAACTATAACATGAAATTTTATTCTTAGATTGGTCATTTTATAAAACTCATACACACTTTCATACCACCCATCCATACACAAAGAGCAAAGCAAATCATACATATGGATATTGAAAATATTGTGGCAAGAAAAGAGATAGGCAGTGCTACTATTTTTGAGATTTTTTTGGAAGGTAACAGTCAAAATGCAATGCTATTAATAAAAATGTGTATTTCCATAAAACAGATAGGGAATTTTAAAAAGAAAAAAAAATGGCAATATAAGCATTTTCTAAAATAGACTCTTTCTACACAACTGAGGAAGACTTTAAAATGAGAGAGTGCTAAGTTTGGAATTCATGGTTTAAAATAATCATTTGGAACTATAAAGAAAGGTTATTCTTTAACAAAAATACTAGCAATACTTATAATGAAATATGAAAAAAGGGTATTTTGTAATTATGATAGAAAAAAATAGCTTATCACATGTACATTTACAATAAAAGAAAGTGGTGATAATGCAATGTAATTACAGAAAGATGCAAGTTTAGTGAAAAGAAAACATATGCAGATACATTTCTTACATTATGACAGCTATATACATAAATTTTCTTTTTTACTATGTCTAGAAGTAAAATAAACACTGGCTTACCATTTACTTTCTTTGGCTTCTTTACATTTTCTATACAGTTCATCGCCACTAAAAATGTTTAGAAATGAAGTTAAATATTGCATTAAGGTTATTTAAATAATGAAAAAGAAAGAAAATTTATTTTTACCTTGAATTAAATGATTTAGACCTGCTTGCAGAATTAGGGAATCTGCTGTCATCACCAGTAGTTTCATCATCATTTACAGAAGTTTCTGCCTAGAATTAAAATGAAACAGAAGATGTATTATTTACTTACTTATTTTATATATAATTATTTGTCTTTCATCTTAAAAAGTAATAAAATCATGCTAAGGTTTTGAAAAATCTTAACTACTTTGGGTAAGGTCTTTTCAAATAATGAAAAAGCACAATTTATAACTAAAATGCAGCAATCACAATTTTATACGCCTATGTCTAATGTGTAATGCAAATAGGCATATGTTGTGATTGTCTAAAAGCTGTAAATGCAACAATTGTTTGGTTTAAAAATATATCTTTGAATGTTTAAGACAAACTGATAAAAAAAATCATGTAATAAGTTTAATAAGAAGGGTAATAAATAAATGATTTATATCTCAAAATCAAAAATATATATAAACCAATATTTCAAATAAAATATCCAGTACAATATCACAAAATTTTTCTGATGATTTATTCTACAGAAAACCAAAGGAAATAAACTGAATTTTGTTTTAAAATTCATTTTTCCTTGGTCACTTTACTTATTTTAACTCATTCATATTAGTCAAAATTTTTATATGATATTTAGGAATGAGATGGTAGTGAATTTAAAGTCATACTTTAACATTTAGAAACAATTATAAAAGCAACTTAATTCTAATACATTTTTAAGCATGAGCAGTTCAATTCGTATATGCAGACTAAAATACACACTGTATATACAAAGCACACAATTTTTTTCTAGTAGTAAATCATTTAAAATAATGAGTTATTTAAAAATATAATTTACACTGTATTATTTCATTATGTAAGAAAAAGCTTGTAATATAAAATACAAACTTTTTATTTGAATGTTATAATTAGTATTAGTAGAAAGGTTATCCAGTAGAATACAATTCTACACTTTCAAGTTTAATAATTATTATCCAATGCAATGAAATTCTTTATCTTATCAATATAAATATAATGCATAATAAATTAAATATCTATGCAAACTTCAAAAACGCTGAAGTTTAGAAAATTTCATTCGGTAAGTTTAAAAGGTTTTTTAACAAGGCACAGAAAAGTAATGATTTCTTAAACTGGCCACATGAAGTTTCATAAGATAAATCCAAAATTCCATGCAGCAATTTAGGTTCAAAGTACGAAAATAATAATAATAATAAGGCAAGTGTAATTTAAATTACATATTTACAGTGACAGCTCATGCATTATCAAAATGGGGATGCTGTAACTTACAGAGTTACATCTATGACGATTTCTGCATAACTGAAATTGTGCTTTTTTTAATTAATTCTAAATAATTTAATAATAAACTTTATCAGATTTTTTACTTGGTAAAGATGATTTTTATTAAACAAATTTTAATTAATAAACTATTATTTTTCATTTGGTTCTAATTAAAAATGTATCTTTAAAAAAAATTTCAGAGTTATTTTTTACTTTCATTAATAAGGATTTAGACGACTGCAGCTGAACTTAAATAGATTCATGAAGTCAGGGATGAGATTGGCAAAAAAGCAAAAAGACTGAAATCATACGCGAGCAAAACATTTGTACCATAATTTATACGCGAAAGATGTTTTAAGAAATGGAACATCGGAACATGCAATATGATGAAAATATTACACTATAATAATTAATAACTTAATTATTTATAATTCAGTATGTATAAATAAGAAAAAGAATATTAAATTATTATTAAATCATTCACATTAAAAGTTAACAAACAAGTTTAACACATCACCAGGTGCATCAGAAAATACAAAATTAGACATTAAAACATTTACCACCTGTACATCACTGCGATTCAACATACACCCAACAGAAGTCTGAGAAGAATTATATTTAATAGTCTTTTGATAAAAATTAGCTAAAAAAATAAATAAAAATAAGGACAAATAATTTCTTTTGCTTCATGCAATTGTGTAAAGTGTATTAGCTCTTTATAAATTATAATAATGTATCATATACTGATTTCTGTTTTATTTCTTTTATTTTTATAAATTCTTGCAAAAGTAACAACACAATGATTTTGCACCTTATAAAGTGAGAGGGGTTGAGAAGTTGTACAGTTACAATGACAGATTCATTTAGCATTATTACTATTTGAAACCCTTTGAAACATTTCCGTAATTGTTAAAGAAGTGGTTTTCTTCCATTTTTTTTAATTGTGTGGCTTTTGTTGGTAACAGATCTCCATTAACACGCTTCCCCCTTGTTTTGGAGGCCTCCTAGCTTTGACAGATTTTTCTTCAATAAAGGATGTGTTTGTATCCTCTGCAAGTTTATTTTCAGTAGAGGCTAAAGTTTTTGCACAGTCTTCATTAGTATCTCTCTGTTTAATTACTGGCATAGTTGTCAGGACTACACTATCTCTAGAATGCCTAGGTAAATCATGTTTTATTTTTTTATTTATGTCTTATTCTCTGCTTTTTTTTGTTGCATTTGCACACAGCTTTTTAGTTGCTTCTTTTGAAAGGAGTTTCTTTTTTTATGTAGTTTATTTATTTGTTTTTGTTCCATTTCTTTTATTTCTTCATCTTGGTACGGCCTACAAGATGACCTTAAGTTTCCAACTAATTTTTTTTCAACATGTTCATGCAAAAAAAGAATTTTTTTTTTTTTTTTTTTTTTTGCAAAATATGCCACAGATGTTTTGTTTTCTGCAAAAAGGTGGTATTTAATACTTTGAATAGCACTGAATGTTGGAATGTTCATCCTTGTAGAGCTTGCCAATATAATGTTGATTCGTCAGTAGAAGATGAATCAGCTAGTTTCCTAGCCGGTGGAGTTAAAACTTTTTAGCTGCCTCTTTTGACAGGCGTTTTTCTTTTTTTATGTAGTTTATTTGTTTTTGTTCCTTTTTTTATTTCTTCATCTTGGTATGCCCTACAAGATGACCTTAAGTTTTCAACTAATTTTTTTCAACATTTTCATGCAAATAAATCTTTTTTCTCTTTTTGCAAAATATGCCACAGAGGTTTTGTTTTCTGCAAAAAGATGGTACTTGATACTTAGAATGGCATTGAATGTTGGAATATTCATCCTCGTAGAGCTTGCTGAAATAATGTTGATTCGTCAGTAGAAGATGAATCAGCTAGGTTCTTAGCTGGTGGATTTAAGCTGCACTGTTGAGCATATTTTCCCAGAATTTTCTTTCGAAAATGGAAGATAGGAAGATTTCTTTTCTTTGTGTGAAAGTGGAATTTTCGGAAGGAAAAGCAAATTTTTGCAGTTTAAAAAAGAAAAAAAAAAAAAAAAAAAACGGAATTTTGAGGGAAAGAAGATAAAAAAGCGGAATTTCTTCAAAATAACTAAAAAGCGGAAATTCGTGAAAAAGCGGAAGAATCTCATCCCTGTGAAGTGTAAAGTAAAAAATAAATGCACATGTTGCAAAATTATTTTTGATTAACAAGATCTTTATTTATAAGAAAAATTTTATAACAAAACTATAATGTAAAAGATAATATTATTTAATGATATTTATAAAAGCTACTTAAAAAATGAAATCTACTCTTCTGGCTTTATTTACAACCAAAAAGATAAATAACATTTTCTTTGAAGTTTATGCAACTATGGAAAAATGTTTTATACGTTGAAAGCATTGCAAGAGCATTTAACCTATCCGGGTTCATAGTGCTTCTCAAAAAATATTTTATTCTTTTTAAAGTTGAAAAGCAGCGTTCAGACTCTGAAGTAGTCATGGGAATGGTTAAGAGGATTTTTATCATAGTAGTTATTTCATTTAGAACACAATCCAGATTGTTTTCTGTTATGAATTTTAGGGTGTCTAAAAAATTTTTTTTAAATCTTGCTCACCAAGGTTTTTCTCATTCCTTTTGGTCCTAATAGAAAGTATATAAAGTTTCAGCCCTCTAAGTTAACTATAGGGTTTGCCTATAAAGCCCTGAAATTTGAATAAAATATAAACACAAATAAGTGTTAATTGTTCCCTTAGCCACTTAATGACATCAGAAAAAAAAAGCATAAAATGATAAAAATTTGCAATAATTATGCATTGTTGCTTTTTGGAAACACCATACCACAGTTGCTGCACGTTCACAATTTAACAGCTTAAAATTTTACTAAAATGTTTAAAGAAGGATGTAAAAATGAATGCAGTTATAAGTTAAAATCTACAATTTTATTTGACAGTTTAACAGTTAACATTTAAAAAAAAAAAAGATTTAATACTCACAGTCATTAATTGTCCAAATAACTTGTAAAAAATCCAAAAGAGACTGATATAGATTTTGAGTCTGTTCTTCATTTTTGGTTGTTGATTGACTGAAATCTTCCATTAGTTTTACCTTTCAGTCAGCTGTCATTTACTACTTTTAAGTTCTAGATAAAAGTTTTCATTTCTTTGAACCTGAAATCTCCTTCCCAGGCCAGAGGATGGAACCAGGCTCCATGTTGGTTCAACAAATGAAAAATCAACCAAGACTTCAGTCCAACCAATTGATGCAGTTTTGTGGTATGATAGAAAACAGTGACACCAGTGGGAGCTGATTTTTCATTAGCTTTGTATTTCATTAAGGATTCTGCAATCTTTTCAGTCTGACACATTCTTAAAAAATAAAGAAAATGTTACTGCTTCTTCTGTCAAATACCACAAATGTCTACTGAAAATTTTAAGACCAGCTTTGGCAACCCCAGGTTTGTATCTCTCATACAGGTTCAGGGACTCCTAAAGCATCAGATCATTTTCAGAAGCATCTGCAGCATTTTGGGTATTCAACCAGACCTTAACATAAATCAAATCATTGAACAAACATATTTGATGCAAATTTTGGATTTTACTATTGTCATATTTAAATCGTTTACCAAAAGCATACATCTTTGCAGAGTAAAGTATACATTCATAATGTATACATTCACCTGGCTTTGTGAAATGACCCAGGCATTTGTCGATTAACTCCCCGAGGAGAGTTTCTCTCAACATTATTAGGACAATCTCGGCACATTCCCTCTAGTCACTGATTGGAGAATGTGACACTGTCCCTGAACATATATGAGAAGTACGACCTTGGAGTTTAACTTTCAGTAGACATTTGTGGCATTTGACAGAAGAAGCAGTAACATTTTCTTTATTTTCTAAGAAAGTGTCAGACTCTGAAAAGAAGATTGCAACATGCTTAATGAAATACAAAGCTAATGAAAAATCACTTCCCACTGTTATTCCCGTTTTCAATCGTACAGCTAAAATGCATCAATTGATTGGGCCAAAGTCATGGTTGGTTTTTCATTTGTTGAACCAAGACTGAGCCTGTTTGAAAACAATCCTCAGGTCTAGGAAGAAGATTTCATGTTCAAAAAAATGAAAATTTTATCAAAAACTAGTAAATGACACAGCAGAACGAGGGCTAAAACTAATGGAAGATTTCAGTCAATCGATAATAAATGTAGAACAGAACTCAAAATCTACTTTAGTCTGTTGAAGAAAGTAGGGGGGAAAAATCCTTGCTTTAAGAAGTCAGTTTTGAATGAAATTTAAAGTAGTTAAAGTGATGACATGGGATTATTTGAGTTATTGGATTTTTTACAAGTTACTTGGACAATTAATTACTGCGAGTATTAAATAAATTTTTTTAATGTTACGTGTTAAACTGTCAAATAAAATTGTAGATTTTAACTTATCACTGCATTCATTTTTATATTCTTCTTTATCATTTTAGTAAATTTGTAAGCTGTTATTGTGAACATACAGTAACTGTGGTATGGTGTTTCCAAAAAGAAACAATGTACAATTAGTGCAAATTTTAACCATGTTATGCTTTATTTCCCAAGTCATAAATGGCTACGGGTACAGTTATTACTTATTTGTGTTTATATTCTGACACAACATGTCCATAGGAACAAATATAAACCAGTTTTAACACATAAGTAACTATATAAAATTTCTTAAAAAATTCCAAAACTATGACATTTTAAGATCTTTAAAATTTCACAGCTTTACAGGGAAACCCTACTGTTAACTTAGAGGACTGAAACTTGATATACTTTCTATTAGGACCAAAAAGAATGGGAAACACCCAGGAGAGTGAGGGGTTTTTTAAAAACATTTTTTGATACACCTTAACATGCATATCGGGTCTACTACAAAATATTCAAAGTTCAATTTTCAAGTTTTTCTTTATTAATGATCGAGTACGCTTCTGAAGTCAAATTTATCTCTTTTGCAGGCAGTTTCTTTTCTGAAAACTAGCAAATTTAGCCTTGTTGAATAATTTGGCACTACTCAATGTCTGGTAAAAAAATACCTTTCTTCCATATCAACAATTATACAGTCACATACTTCTTTTGAATTAGCAGCATTTGAAAGATTTTCACAGTATTTTGAATTCTTTATTTTTAAAATAGCAGTTTTAAAATTTGGGTTAACCTGGAATCTACAGTGGCGACTTACTTTGTTTCTCTTAGGATCGCCAACTCTTTGTCGCTAAGAACAGAGATGAGATAATTTGTTTTGGTTGCGCAATGTTTTTAACGAGTGGCATGAGTGGAAATTAATCATTTCATTGGTGTTTTGCACATCATGCTATATTGCGCCTTGTTTCGATTGGACTTTTTTTATTCATCTGTTTGATGTGATTGATCAATTTATTCAATAAAACTTCGTTTGGAATTCTTCGGTTTGGATATCAGTTCAGTACTTAATGTTATTCTGTGTGTTTCTTTTCTCAAAAAATAAGCGAAGCTATGAGTATTCCGCTATGCTGAAAGCAAAGCCGCCAATGTTTTTTTAAGTCAAAAAAATTTGCCCAGTACACGCTTGAAATGCAGCAGGCATTGCATGCGGAAATTCTCGTTTTTGGAATTTTTTTAAAAACCTAGATTCCTAACATTCAATGAAAAAGCGTAGCTACTAGTTTCCTGCTATACTGAAAGCGAAGCAGTTGAGATGTTTTTTTAAGTTAAAAAAATTGCCCAGAACACACTTGAAATGCTGCAGGCATTGCATGCTCAATCTCTCCTTTTCAGGTGACGCATGTGCAAGAGCGCAATAAAAAGCACACTGCACATCCAAAACAGCATTTGGTGATGGTGATCAAACAAAAAGTTCGCAATACATTTCAATTAGTAAAACAAATTAAAGCTCTTACCTGTCAGAAAGTAAGCAGGAGGCAACAGTTGAATAGCCATCTTTTATTTTTTACTAGCAGCACATCACAACATGCACAAGACAGAACACAGAACACAACATCACATGCTGAGCGAAAGATAGAAAGTACTTAATGTATAAACAAAATTCGTAAGTGGCGCGCAACGCCACCTGGCGAATAGCCTTGGTCTTCAAGGGTTTCAACAGATGGCAACTGAAATTGTGCCACAAAAAACAGCTGCGCACCGTAAGCTCCAGGTGTATGAAATTTGCTATATATTCGCGAATTTTTAAAACTTCAATTTTCCGAGACTGTATTTGATTAAAAATTAGATTGACAAGATTATTTGATTTGGGCTTAATTGAATTTCAGCAAGACATTTTTTAATGGCTGCAAATTTTCGTTAACTTTTTTGATGATATTACTTCTACTGAAATACCATCTTGCAGTAAGTGTCATCAGAGAGGAATATTAATATTGGAGTGATAGTTTGTGGGGAACTTTTATACATTAATGTGTGAGAAGCTCTATTAAAGTTTTTTTTTTTTTTTTTCCAACCAAAGAGTAAATTACCTTAACAAATATTTTGGAAATTCTGTCAGGAGTTATTAAAGTAGGTTCTTCAATCTTCTTTGCACTTGAAACACTCACACCTGTCTAGCAAAATAACAAAAATACATTCAGTGTTAAAAATAAGCCTTCAAAATATTTTAGTGTAAGAAAAAAATAACACAATACAAAAAGTAATACAGAAGCACAATAGAATAATTTAATTCACCTTAGTGTTCACAACACTGATTTGTTGAGCTGCTTTATTGAACACATCACACCACCATCTTGAAGTTAAAATATTTGAATTATCATGGCCTATCTTTAAAGAGAAAATAAAAATATCTCAAAACATACCTTACTTTGATCCTTAATGCAGAAATTTGTAATTTATAACAAACAATTTTACAAGAATAAAAACAGCTTATTATTGGATCATCCTAATCATCAAACAAGAATATGTTACAAGATATTTAACAAATATTTGATATTCAAAAAGCACATTAAACAACGATCTGACAAATCCATCACATAGACAAACATGTATATATCTTAAACATGCACACAAGCACATATATAAACATCATGTATTGTTAAGATTTTGACTTTCAGATTTGCATTTGTTAATCAGTAGTAGAAGTTTATGACTCCTAATATATAAAGATAAAAGGGGACAAGCACAAATCCCCAGTTTTGCTTTCACTCATGTAACTCCTTTTGTTATTCTAGAGAAGTAATGCAGATACATAGTATTTTTTTTTTTTTGAATCCTTATTGTGGTATTCTTTTCCACATTTGGTAAAAGAATACCACAAAACAAAATATATTCTTAAGCATATCATTAAGCATCCCTATTCTCTGATAAGGTAAGTGCTCCAGTAGTGGGCCACTTGAATTTTTAAGTTGAAAAACAAGAAATTCCAACATTCCAATGAAATAAGAGATCTGCCTCTGGTAGGCTGAAACCCTTATCAACTAAATACTAAAGGCACAGCCTTTATTTCCTGTTTAATTAGGAGCTAGAAAGTTTGTTGTTGAAGTTGGTCTCTGAGAGAAGAATTTTTAGCTTATATCTTAGTGATTTCCTTAAGAGGTAACTCTTCATTCAACTATTTTTTAGCATACATTCTATTTGTTTTTAAAATGAATTGTTATTGATATTATTTGGTTATATAATGCATATATTATAAACTATCTTTAAATTAAATAATATTGATAATTTACGGATAGTGAAGGGGGCCCACTTTTGGATCAATGTTTTACTAAATGCTCTAGTAGTGGGCCTAGGGGGGCCAGTACTGGAGCACATGCTTTCTATCAAATAGACTGTTTTGCGATGTTTAATAAGAAGGTTATATCTTGTAAAGTCTTTATTTAATTAGATTTGCTTTATTTTTATCAGAACCAGTAGTGGGCCACATGGCCTACATCTGATACATTAATGGCCCACTACTGGTATACTAATGGAACATTCTGACCAATTGCTTAAATAATAAATATTTTATAGTACTGTTGAGGAAAAGACTGATATTCAAGAATTAGTTGGGCTCTGTAACGAGGCAGACAATAATAACCATCACATTGCTGGACCATTGAAAAATATTCCATCACCATTTAAAAGGGCTCTTTTCTGGCTGCAGAGGCAAGATGATAAAAGAAAAAAAAAGATTTATTCAACATAAAATATCAAGATTTAATATCCATAATGTCCCAAACAGAACTTAAAATGAAAGATCGATAATTAGCATATACCTTTAATAAAAAATTGGCTGTTAGAGAAAAAATGCAAAACTCATATGACTAGAATCTATAAATAAAAGACTTCACCTATATCAAACCATTTTTATTTCATTTTTTATGGTGTATAATGTTAATGTATTGTTATTATTACTATGTATAATGATTTTATTCTTTTTTCTTTGGCACAATTGACAATTCTGGGTGGCCCACTTTTGGTATGCCCACTACTGGCACATCAAAAGTTTGCTATGCCCACTTCTGGTGCATAGGAGTGATCCAAGTTTTTAATTTTTAAAAAATTATATTACAATTATTTTGATATTTCAGGTGATTATTATTTTAGATAAAAGTTTGAACAACCATAAAAAAAATATAGATTAGTGAAACTTCTCAAAAGTTTAGATGATAATTGAGGAAATACCCTTAAGTGGCCCACTACTGGAGCATTTACCTTACATGGATGAACAAATTTTGTAACAGGATATGTTTTAACATTTTTACAAATATGCACAAATATTATATATAATATCTATTCAGTTATTTTTTCTTCAAATAAATGATATAATCCAAAAGATTTAACGAGGAGCTGCATTTAAAATAATTGCTAAAGCTATTACATTCAGACTAGTGTAAAGCTAAGAACTTCAGACTAAATAGATTCATCCACTAAAAATAAATGATAAAAATCACAGAAGTTAAAATAGATTTCAAAATAAAATTTTAAAATAAAGTATCAAATTTATTTAATTCTATAAATGGGAAAAATTTTACTAGTTCAATAATTCAATTGCAATATTGTTCATAAAACTAATTAGAGTAAAAATAAATTTTGGACAGCAAATTGTAAAAAATATTGATTTTCAAAAATTTATTACACACTCCATGTTTATTATTCTTCACCACAGTTTTGACTGGTTGTGAAATTCCATTTTCTTCCTTCCCAAGGCCTTTACCTGCAAGGTATCGATTTACAACAGATTAAAATAATTCGTATTCTTGCTTAAGATTACAAATATAAAGTTAGTTTTTCGTTTTCAATGCATTTATGGAGAGTTAATAAACCATACAACAAAAAACATTATTTGTAAAATAGTCAGAATTTCTTTTTTAACAGTAGCACTGACTATTACACCTATGGGTTGTAACTAGACATTTACCTACAATTGTTTATATTTGGAAAGAAATTTTTTTTCTTTATGTTTTATAAGTTATAATAAGTTTTAAAATAAGTTTTGGCTGCAACTCTTCTCACAAGTAAAGCAAATAAAGTAGCACAAATAAACCTAAAACATTCAATTGCCACTACACAGAAGCTCTCGAAAACATGTAAAATAGTTTTTTAGTTTGAAATGAATATCTTTATAAATCTCATTAATCACTGAGAAAAAAAATGACTGACATTCAAATAGAATTTCACAAGTCTCGACAAAACGCAGAAAATAAAATATATTACCATCTTTCCAACCGTACTTTTCTAATTGTTTGCGAGCAAAATCATTCATAATTCCGCATTCGTTAAAATTAGTTTTAAAATAATCTAAATTAACCGTAAATCATCGTTAAACTGAGCGTAAATAATCTTGAATTTGAATTACAGAGTTATGGGATTTGAAGCAACAAAGGCTGTTATCCCCAATAATCTTAACATGTGAAGATGAAGACATAAACAAAGAGGAAGTTGAAGTGGTTGAAGTAACCTGCTACTGGGAAAAGAATTTATTTATTTTCAGCATTTGTGAAAGCAACACATTCTCTCTGACAAATTCGCCTTTTCTATAATTAATATTTTTGGAAGATTTATGAAGAAAATACCGCTATTTAAATATATCCAAACAAGTCGGAACTGAATATTAGGCCGAAAATTTATAACCTCAATATTTAAACTTTAAAAAATTATTTTTTGTATATACCTCAAAATAGCATATACGGTTAAAGGCAATTTTTTTTTAGAATCAATGTTTTGTTTTTTATATGTAACCAAGTTAATTTCACTGCAACCGAATTATTGCGATATTGTAGTAAAACTTTCTTTTTCATTCTCACATGATACTGCGATTTTAGTTGTCATTAGAGATATTTGATTTTGAAGTCAATTTACTTTTGATTCTAAGTAAAAAATGGAAAAGAATCTCCATAAAGTTTTAGATGATGTGATGAGCAAACCTAGTGTAACAGGTGTCCTCTGTGCAGATGAAAATGGTTTGTGTCTTGCTTCTAAAGGTTCAGCAGACAGTTCTACGTCTGGAAGTCTTGTGAATTTAATGCAGCTTGCTATGAAGTTGGAATCACCTAAAGTACCTATTGTAAGACTGGAATCAGAATCAAAGGATATATTGGTAAGGAGTGATGGGGGATTTACATTAGCAATAATAAGGAACAATAAAAAATGAAAAGTACTTCTCATTCTTCGGTTGTCTTTGGAATATTTACTGAAGTTAATGACTGACTGCAGTATTCAATATCATGGAAGGGAATTAACTACCTGTTTTATTCATATTTTATTCTTTGGAGTTTTCTACAACAGTTAATGGAAAAACCTGCTAAACTATTTCTGTTCTCAAGACCAAACATCGTCATTCCTTCATGAAAATATTTTGATTACAATAAGTGCAAACAAAATAGACAATAAGTGCAAACAATAAAGACATTACAAAACTTCTGATTGTTAAATACTTCTTGTTTGTAGAATATTTAATGTGTGTGATTAAGTTCTCATTGGATTACAAAGCAGATAATATTTTGAGTTTGTTTTGATTTATTGTATTATTACTTAGTGCACATTAGTTCTAAATTTTCTTTTCAAATTATATTGAAGTATGCCCTATATGAATGAACAGATAATAGTACTATTGCAAAGCCAATTGATAATTGTACTTAAAATGAGAATATATATTCTTCTGTATATATGATGGTTCTTTTTTTCATATTGGATATCAATTAATTCATAGTTGCAGTGTTAATATTGGATGTAATTTTATCTGGTTGTGTAAATTAAAATATTTATATGCATTAGTTACGTATTTTTCTAATTATTGTGGAAGAATTTTCATTACAGATGAAGTTTAGTCACCTTCTTGAACAAAATAAATTTTGTAAATGAATTTTTGAAAGTTTTGTTTTCATTAAAATGTGGTTATGAAAATTTTTATTTTTTGGTTAGAGATTTAAACATAGAGCTCTGATGTTACGTGAATGTGAACAAAAGTAAAAAATATTTTTTAAATAATGTGAAAATGACTTCTATTCTTAAAATATAAAATAAAGTGTGCCTATAAGGATTGCCATTGAAATATTCTGGATTGCTATATTTGGTGAATTATCACATGAAAAAAAATCTGTTGACTGTACCATAATTTTAAGTCGAACCAAAAAGAAATGTTTATGATAAGAATCCGACTTGTTATGAATAGTTCTTAAATAGTTTTGTGGCAACTAAGCAAAACTGATGATTTTTACCTGCATTGGGGTTAGATTTATCAGTGTGGAAGTTCATGCAGATTTAACTATAATAAATAATTTAAATTAATTTTTTATTCATTATTAATTCATCTTAAAATTTCTTAAAGTATTTTAAAATTTTGTGGCTGTAATGACTTTTTCCCATTTGAAAAGGGTTGCAAACAACCACAACAGCACTGGAACTTCTAGAGGAGGAATTGCTCTTTCCACAGTGTCATATTCAATAAAGTTATGAAAGAAAGTGCAAACTTTGCTGCATGCCACAGCATGAGAATGGAACTGAAAAATATAGTGCTGCTTGAGTTCTTCCTTCTCAAAGGGATATAACATTGGGAAAGAAATTGAATTTGCTTGCTGGTGATAAATTTAAACTTGCAAAATTAAATAAATGAGCAATCAAATTTATATAGAAAAGAAAGTTAGGGGTACTGCAGTGCTTATACTTAAAACCACCCCAGATTTCAGTCCTTCTGTTTGATTAGTACTGATTGAAAAGCGATTTTGTATAGATACTATGAAGATTATTCATTTTTTAAACCTGTAACATGAGAAATGAAAATATTAAATGAATTTAAGTAGTTTTTTAATTATCTTTCCATGAAATATGTAAACTTACTAGCTAATATACTTGCCATTGCTCAAGGTAAAAATATTTTTAACGCTTTTAACTTAAAAGTTTTTTTGCTTCAGCGTCTTTCATTGATTTTCATTCGCATTCCCCCCATGTCGTCTGACCTCTTGACTAGCAGATGGACCTCTCTCTTCTTTTTCGACTCTGTACTTTGAACCATCTGGTTGAAATCTGGCAACCCTTGGAATTCCATTTCATCCTTCCCTTCATATTGTACTTTTTATTGCCGAGACCGAAATACCAATCTCTTCTTTTCGGTGTTTGTGTGTCTAACCAGAAAAACACTGCATAATGTTCCTTCTTTTTTTCCTTAGGTGCTCCTGCTTTGGTAGGAACCGGATTCAGTAACTTAAATGACTTTACACACTCATTAGTGCATTTAAAAAATTGTGAAAATTAAATGAAACATTTCATAAGGAGAATAATCGAACTAACGTCATTCGATTGCTATGTGTGCATGCTACAAAATAAAAGGATGAAGTAGAAATTCTGGCTTGGAGTTGAGGATTTGATGAAACAGTAAAATTGGTTTGAATTTATTTACATCAGTAGAAAGCAATGTTACAAATTGTTTAAAATAAATTTTGAAAAAGTATGAGAGGAAAATTGTATGTCAATTAAATCGTATAAATAAAAAAGAAAAATTCCTCTCTAAGCTGTTATATAAATAATTTTTGTGCAATAATTATTTCAGAAGTTATTGGTGAAAAACTAAGCAGAATTGCTGAAGTTAGGCTTTTTTTTATTTAAATATTTTAGAATTGATTAATTTTGAAAATAGAAATCGACTGCAGATGGCATTTCATGTGGCTATCGTTCAGAAGTTCTTACGACAGATACATGCATTTTCAGTTTTATACCATGGATGAAGCAATCAAAGGATTCAAATGTGTTATGTTTTTTATTTAAGCAGCTGCAATTTTCCAGTCAAATCTTGTAGTATACATGTGTAATGATCTAAAATTACTCTGGCCTCCAGACTAAATACACTAGTCATGGTTATCTGGCATTCTGTTTCAATAGATGTTGGTTATTTATCAATGTTTTCAGGTAGGATATATTTTCCTCTTTGTCAGGTGAAATAAGGTTGAATTGGATTTTTTTATAAAATGGATATGTTGTAGAAAAAAAACAATATATCATCAAAACTAAAATCTCCTGGGAATTTTAGATGAAGTTAAATTCTATAATAACGTTTGTTTTAATTGTTCTACCTGCGTTATTGAAAAGCAAAATGGATGCATTAATGCTTTCTGAATTAATGTATTCTCTCTAAGAATGATAAATAGAGGCCTCATTTTTTAAGCCAAATTCCATCTACTTTTACAACCCATTTCATTTCTTCCTGTGTAAAAATAATATAAGTTTTTAAAATATAAAAAATACAATAACCTTCGATTTAAATTAAATTTAGTTGGAAATCATAAACATGTTCCAAGATCACTTTGTATAATTTTATTTCAAATGTTTAATGCCTTTCTGAAACAAAACTTTTCCAATTAATCTGAATATGTCTATACCATGATATATGCATGTGATAAATTCAATTTATCTGCACCTTTAAAATAAATTTTTATCCATACCTCTCACTTTAACTTCCTGACAATGGACTTGTCTCTGGGACCAGGGGCGAGGTGTCCCGTAATCAAGAAGCTGTCACTTTAACTGTCTCGGATTGATTTTCCCCACCACCCAATATGGAGGGTGTCATTTAAATTGCTGACCTAGCATTTCTTTAGTTCCACTTTCCAAACAAGGAAAACTTTCATTCCGAGTTGATAAAAGCTGATACTCACAGAGATAGTCGAGCTTTGTGCTGATACTGTGATGCCAAAAGTCCTTTACTATGATCTAATGTGCAATTGTAAACTTCATGCAACCCTGTGCAACAGATCTCCATAATGGCCCCGTCTTGGAAATAAATTAACACTTTCATAAATTCTCCAGTAATTTTTCTTTGAATTAAGCAAAATTAAAAAATTGGAATAAAGGATTTCTGGATTTGACTACGACTGCAATCTTTGAAGCATATCTACACTTCAGTAACAAAACTTTTACATACATTTAAGTTAATTTAGGATTGGAAGCACAAAAAAAAAATTGTTACACCAAAGTTTCTTCAAAAATATTTAATAACTTTTTTCAATTTAGGTTTGCCTCACAAAAAGATTTTACTCCCAAACCTATGTGAAGATTTTTAGAATTCTAGTGACTGGAAAGCAAAATTGAAAACAAGCAGTTGTATAAAGAAAGGTCTTCCTGCCCTCACCAAAATGAAATGCTTCCAGGTGCATGTCTTAAATGCAAAATCCAAACAGGAAATGACATTGCAAGATTGAATATTAAATGCAGCAGCATTTAAGATACTTTAAAATTTATGGTGGGAAAAAAGATCATGGTTGTTATTAGACACCATAGAAAAATATGAGACATTCTAGAAAGATAATTGATATTAAAATCCATTTTATTAATGACAAAATGAATACAGAGTATATGAAATGTTATGCATTTAATTCCATAAATACATAAGTATTTATTGAAAATAAAATAAACAGAAAATGCATAATGTGCAACAATACTGGTGCAAGTTAATTACAAATAATTGTAAATGTCACCTTAAAAGCACATATAAAGCTCATTTTTCTATCCAAATAGTGGAGTAGCAAAAATAAATTTTTAGGCATGATGAAAAAATAGTGATTTTACAAATCCAAAGGGTTACAATTAGTTCAAATAACAAACATGGAATCACAGACTTTTAGCACCGAGATTAAAAGGTATTCAAAGTATCCCTGCTGATTTTTCTATTGCTTGACTAGATTCCTCCACCACCTATTCTGTAGCAAGTATCATCTTACATATTTACTCTACTACCATTACATCTTTTTCTTTTATCTGCATTCTCTGATTATTGTAAAACAATATTTTCCAAGTTAAAAAAAAATGTTTTTATTCTATATTTCTTTTCCATAAAGAACAGTATTTTTTGAGGTGGAGAGAATCTAACAACAAAGGAATGACTTTTCCTCAGTAGATTCTGTTAAATCTTGTCGATTTGAAGATGATACACGAATGACTTCTCCTTCACGAAAAGCAGCTTCTCGCTCATGTCGTTCCTGCAATCTAGCATTTTGCTTAAGTATTTCTTGTGCAATATCCAGAAAGACTTCTTCAACACCTAAACAAAAAAAAAAAGTTTAATTCTGTTAAGAGAATTTCATTACACATATGAAACAAAATGAACTATAAATATCTTTAAACACTCAAACATGGGCTTTCTTTCTATCTTATTTATTTTTGTAGTCTTATATATCTAAGACTACACTTCAAAAGCATGCTTAAAATGATGGCTGTGGGATACTTTACACAATTAGCTAAAAATTGTGCATACCATTCAAACCATATTTTACACTAGCTGACATACCCAGAAGCTTGGGGAAAAAAATATTTTCAAGTCTAAGTACTTATAACACTTTTAACTGAATTAAACACTTTTTTGCAGAGGCTTTCGTTGATTTGATTTTCTTCATCCCCGTGTTGTCTGACCCCCTCCACCAGCAGTTAAATCCCTCTCTTCTTTTTATGGAAGCAGCTATCTACAGAGTTGCAGCTAGTATCGAAATACTGTCCCGTTGTCAACTTCACAATACTTTCTTCTACTGTTAAGCTGGCTTCTTACATTTGTCCTGAACTGTGCTAAATCTAATACCAAATTTGATGAATTACCACTTGAGAAAATCCAAGTTTTGTGGCAGTACTGTATTCTTAAGACACCTTCATCAAATTAGTTCAACTACTTTACCAGAATACCTATTATGCCTCCAGGGCAAGAACATTGATTTTTATCATCTCATTACTTGTGTCTCCTCAGCCAACTTGCCATTTTGCCAAAGGACAATCTTAATATTGGGCTATGCATGGAATAGTTTATCAGACCCCCACCGTTGAGATAAAAGGACGGGGGTAACAGCAATAGGAAATTTATTGCCAAACAATTCAAATCTGAAGATCAAGTCTCTTTAGAAAAGATTTTATGACATGTAATTTTGAATACAAATTATTCTCTTGCGAGCAGAAATTATTCAAAATTTGTTTTTTGATTCATACAAAGAAACTAAAAGATTTTTAAAATAAGTTTCTACCCTAGAGCAACATATTACTTCAAATGTCTTTATTATTATTTATTTTTATCATTGTCCTTGTAAGATGGCAAAATTGACATTAAAGTGAATATTTTAAAAATATGTCTATCAGGAGAAACTTTTGAATAAGCAATAATACTCAAATAACTTCAATAAAAATTTACTGGATACATAAATAGTCAATACTTGTTTCTTTCCCAAAAACTTAAATGTCTTAAAACAGAAAATTTTCAGTCTTTAAATTTTTTTCATATGAACCAGTTTCCTTGGCTTATAAAACTGCACGTGGTGAATATTTTCTAACATATTTCTCTCAACAGAAATTGCTGATCAAGCAGTTATGCCTCTACCATCTGGGTTTGTTTTCTTTTATGTTTGAGAATGTTTACAGATAAAAATTCTCCAATTTTTTTTTTTTTTTCATTTCAAAGAAACGGAGATGATATAATAAGTCTAGTAAATTGAATCAGTCAGTCTTCATACTGTAACTAGATCAAATTTTCAAGGGTAAGAAAATGCATGTCATAAATAAAACCATTATATGCCAAAATTCTATTATTTCACTTAAAAAACATGAATGAAATATAAAAGGAAACACTTTTTGATTTTTTTTTAATTAGAAAAACTATCTTTTTTTGAGTTACTTTTATAACAGACACTTCAACGTTTAGGTACAATACTCAAAGCTAAAAGTTCCACTGCTTGGATAGAAAACAAAAGTCCCTCAAAAAGGGACAATAGCAATTAATGGGTTAATAAGTCTAAACTTATCATATTATACAGTACATAATCATAAGATAAATCTGCAAATGATTACAGTATATAATTAAAACAATTTCAGACAGATTTCTAATACCAGGTTTCTTTCTGCCAAATTTCTAACATAGCAAACACCTGAACTTGGAAAGTTCAGAAAAAATCTGACTGCATAAAAATCATTTATTAACCATTTCTGAAGATGAACAAGTATAATGTCCCATATGTAATATAAAATATGTAGAGAAGTAGAATATTATGTGTGCACCAGAAGTATTTTTTTGTTATTATTGTTCTTTCAGTTTTTAGCTATTTTTTTTACAATTCTAGAGAAGTAGAATATATTAAATTAAATCAATGGCGGTCTTGTCCCATTTTACAATATCATTTTCTAGATCATGACTTGAACGATGGGTCTAAATCAATGCTACTGTAATAGCATGTGAAAATAGTTAACTTTTTTCTGCAGAGTTATAGCAGTATCTACATTCTTTACTTTTTTGGAATCATATTGTGTGCTTCTGTGTATGCAAACTTTAACAGTATGGAAATTGCTGCATATGGCTCTGAATAGCCCAACCAATATTATGACTACTCAATCAAGATCCAACATAAAGGAAGTTTATCTATAATCTATACTTATAAAAGGCAATGTTTGTGTGTGTGTGTGTGTGTGTCTGCGATGTCCAGACAAATCTGTCGCACTTACAACCATGAAATTTGGCACACAGGTAGTCGTAATGGTGATTGAATGCACCTCGAAGCCGATATTTTAAAATTTAATCTAGAAATTTTTTTATTTAATGTTTTGTGTTATTTTGGTTGATTTTTCGCACTAATTTCTCAATAGAATGGTTTCGAATAATTGTACAACAAAACTAGATACACCATCGGAAAGAGCAGGCGATTTCCGTTCTAATGAAGTTAGTTTTGAATTTCTAACGTAATTTACTGAATTTTGAGAATTTTTAAAATGTTTTGCCATCTAAATGTTAGTTTTGTTTTTAAATTTGTTGCATCCCTTTCTAATAACACTATTATTTTCAATTTTTTTTCAGCTTATAACTAGAGCGGTTCTATCAGATTTAAAACAAGAACGGTTAAAATATCTTTTCCTGTTTTTTTTTTTTAATTAATTTTTTTCTGGGCCATTGAGAGTTATTTTTCTTGATTGAGTTCCTCGTGAGGCACTTCTTCGGAACGCTGCTGCCAATTTTGATTGGCGGACGCACAAGATACGTCATGACCTTCACCTGAATGAATTCGATTATTATTTTCAGATTTGATTTTATATTTTGCTTGCTGTATAATAATCATTTTCACGTTCCAATTTTGTAATATTGTTTTGGATTAACGCACTCTGTACTGTAGCGTGAAAAAAAAAAAAAGCAGGAAAATCAAATAATGTGTATCTTTTGTTTTGATTTTGTTTTCAAAACTTTTTCATGTCATTGTGGACGTTTTTTTTTTTTCTTTTTCATAAAGCCCTGATTCCAAGGGCAACGCCGTACACGTGCTGCTAGTTCAGTTTATAAATGCATATTTACAAAATCTTCTAAAACTGCAATTTGAATTCATCAATAAAACTTCTGAAGAATTAAATAAGAAATTTACATTATATCATGATGGCCATATATGATTTATTTATTCACATATATAGTTTTGACATTAAAAAAATTTACTAAAAATACTGTTCCTTACCTTCACAAAATGCCTAAAAAGAATAAAGTCATTTTATCTTGAGAACCTTGCACAATATAAAACATCAACATACATTTGACAGACATACAGTACGTAAACCTAAATCCTAAAATCATACAGTTTTTTTTTTTTTGCTTCTTTAAAAATCAAAGAGTGATTAAAATCATTCAGGCTTCTTTGCTTCTTTAACACATTCATCACTATGGACGAATTAGATGCAAACTCCAAGAAAGACAAAAAGTAACCGTGCTCGCTCTAGACAAAAGAGAAAGAGGTGAACGTATTCTGCGGACATCTATCAATATGTTTAACTTAATAAATTTGTTATGCACACCAAATTCTAGTGTGCAGAGAAGATTCCTGAAGGACGAGACATCTCGTCCGTAGTGATGAATGTGTTAAACCTCTAAGACTGGATGTACTTTTGTAACCAATAAATTAAACACTGACTACAACTCAGAAATGAATGGTATCTGCCATCTAATGACAAAAACAGATCTGTAGAGATTCTGGAAACAAGAAAAATAATTTCTTCCAGCATTTACGGCATTCAACTACCCAGGAAGCAGAAATATAAGCTAATGTCTAACTTGCACGATCATACAGGATCGATCAGTATTAAAGGGTTAAAAAACAAACAGTTATTAAAATCATTACAGCAGAAAATTAATTCAATAAATAAATAACTTCTGTAATACTCTTTTACAAATACCTTCACTATTTAGGGCAGAACATTCATGATAAAGAGAACCAATAGAAATAGCAAATTCGGTAGCTTCTTTATAGCCAACTTGACGCATCTTATTCTTATCAAGCTTGTTTCCAACAACACACATTATTATTGGT
Source organism: Araneus ventricosus (assembly GCA_013235015.1). Lineage (NCBI taxonomy): Eukaryota > Metazoa > Arthropoda > Arachnida > Araneae > Araneidae > Araneus > Araneus ventricosus. The sequence goes on along the minus strand of BGPR01000341.1, from coordinate 75,684 downwards.
TCTTCTAAACGAACTTTAAGCTCTAAAATAAACAAAAAAATTCATTGAAACGCAAACAAACATATATATAAAAGAAACCAAAATTTGTATGCCTTGTAGGAATTTATATGCTTATGAATAGGTTTCATTACAAGAAATTGCCTAATTATTTTTCTTTGCATTCAAATAAAAGAATCATACAAAATAATAATAGTTCTTTGTTAACAACATTCCTGAATGACAATTAATTTACTGGTGAAGTAAAGAAACAGCTAAAAGATAATGAAAAAAATGGATTAAGAATCACAGATAAATTTGATGAGAATAGTTGCTTAACCCTATAAGCAGCCAATTATTTTGATCAGATAACTCTGAGCAATAATATTTTAAAGTGGGTAAACAATTGAAACTTTATAATATGAAAAATTCTTTACCAAAATCGTTCCAAGAAAATATGCAAATTTACATGAATAAGCTTCTATGAAAATGAACATGACAAACAAAAATCTTAATAGCCCACTCGGAGAATTAATTTCACAATGACAAAACCAAAAACCAACAAAAGCAATTCATAAATAGTATAAAACATAAAAATTAAGAGGCCAACAAAGTAATTGATTTGGGGATTATTTGCTCACTATCAATTATATTTTATTGTGTACTTTACTGTGAACTAAATCACAAAAACCGCTCTAAGAAAAATACAAAGACTGAAAAGCACCGATTCAAAACTGACCACTCAATAGTTTAATGTTTCTTATGGCATCCTCTGATGACTACCTTGTCCTCAAAGAGTACTAATGCAGTTGGCATTCCTGGACTGACACTGTATGTCAATGTAAGTGATAACTCATTATCTAGTAATGAATTTCACAGAAACAACTATGTGCATACAACAATGGCCAATTAAACATTGAAGGAAATATAAAAGAAGGAATGACGGAGGAAAGGAAAGAACAGCGTACTACAGACTAAAGTTTGCATGATTGGAGTGGACTCGAAATTATGACTTATTTTAGAAATATTTGTGTACAAATTGTAAATATTAGTATAAATATCTAATCAGCATTTATTTATTGATCGATTTATTAAGAAATGTCTTTCGATCATACCTATATGTGAAAACAGTCAACTCACACTAACAAAAATCATAAGACATCAGATTTAAAATAGTATTTTCAATTCAAAAAATTTTTTGGTTAGATATTTATTGGATGTCAATATAATGCCTGAGCTTTATAAACATCTAAAAAGCAATCTAGATCAATTAATTTATTTGGAGCTTGCAGCAGCCATTGAAATTTAGATTTACTTATAGTACATCTTTAATAATATTAAAAGAGAATGTGTGTCTGTTGGCACTATACAGGGAAGACCTAGAGCTACCCAATTTGCACAAATATACTTTAGAAGATAAAAACGTGCACCTTCGAGTGATTTTTTTAAAATTATTTTTAATTAGAATTGTAATTAAAAATTAAACAAAATTTTGGCATTTTTCCACAAAAACCTCCCAAAATATCATTGCACAAAAATGATTTTTATACCATTTGAAAATTAAGACAATTCTCTTTTCAAATACACTACTGTTTCTGTACAATTTTCTTGAATTTCAATTAATTTAATTATTTTTTTGGATAACTTACAATACTTCTCATTGCTGCAATGATGTTTAAACCATTTTCATTGTTATTAACAAATATTTATCCATTGTTGAAGCTAAGGTAATAATCTGACAGATTTTACTTTTTATTTCACCAATTTTTCTGTGGAATCTGGGAACAAAGTCCTCTAAGATATTAAGTATAACAGGAAATATAACCAGTCAGCTGAATGATTACGCTTGCTGTGTTTCAATTCCTTTTATCAACATTATATACAGCTAACTGCTACTGGATGTAAAATATAACATGCTATTTTAATGATGAAATCAAATGCATATTTAGTATCAGGAATAAGAAAGTGAAGTTGGCACTGACAGCGTGCAATTACATGTTAGACGACACAGGTAGCTGCATGAACCTATTACGAAAAAACATGAAAACAATGAACAGAACTGGTCGAAGGTTACTAAAAGAACATGGGTAAAATACCAATCACAGTTTGAAGTTTAAAATTACTTTGTTAACTGAACCAGAATATCAAATTTATGCATAAGAGATTCAATTGAAATTATAATTCTGGCGAACAAGGCAGCCAGTGTTAAATAAAAGCAGCATATAAACAAGAAAGTCAGTGGTCCGGATTGCCCTCAGCCTTGCTTCTATATGGATGAAGTTGATACCATATCATAAATATTTTATGTGAAAAACAAATGACTAGGATTGGCTTCTCAATACAACCAAAGAAAATGCAATATATGCATTAAAACACCTTTTTTATATATAAGAAATAAGCAATAGTTAATTAGATTCTAATGAAAAATTGACATGTTACGGCTGCCATCTACTTATCTGAAATAGCATTACTATAAATGACAACAGAAAACAGCACAGAAGAGACATGGTTGTAATAAAAAGTCGAACATCCTCACATTCATCATTTCCAAACAAACGTTAAACCATATTGTCCATTAATAGGCCAGAACCCTATAAAAGGGATGCCTAGTTTTGAAACTATGTCATGAATGAATTAGCCAAGCAGGTTCTTCTACACAAATTGTGTAAAACAAATCTAGGATATACAGTGTGAAGGACCACATCTGAAGACCTTTCAGTGGTTGTTCTACTCTATCAAGAATAGGCATTGTTTTTTTTTTTTTTTTTAAAGGAGGGAAGAAGGGAAAAAAGAGCCACATGGCCAATGCATTGTGTAAATTGTACATCTGTTAAAATACACATAATACCAAACTAATTCTTAGTAAGAATAAGAAATCAGCACACTAATTTTTATTATCACATATTGACATTAATTTCATTACATATTCTGGCAGGTGCATAATAAGTTTTTTAAAATTACATTTGATACTAGTTTGTGTCAAATTTGCATAATTTTATGAAATTTGCAATAGCTTTCCATTAGCAATTTAATAATGGCAATAACTATAACAATAACTATAATTTCAGTAATGCTTAAATTGTAATAGGGAAATGTCAGAATTCAAACTTACAAGATAACTGAGGTATATGACAAATAATTAAGAAAAACGCAACTATCCTCTAATTAAAGGATGAGAAAATAAAACACAGCCCCAAGTCCACAGAACATCCAAGTTCTCAAACATAAAGAATTGGAATATATACTGATTACGCAAAATAAGATCATCCCACCCTGAGAAAAGCCCATCTTAGTACATTTTTATGAGAACACTTATATTGAATTTGTAATAAAAAATCTTTTAATAGTGTTCTTTAAATTTATGCATCCCACACACAAAAATGGGAAATAACTGATTCGCCCTTTAAGAAAATTATTTTAATTATAACTAATGAAAGGAAAAAATTGAATATGACTTTGAAGATATATTATATATAACACATAAGAATTGCACTACATATTACGCAAATGTAAATCAACTTATCTAATGAAAATTTGTACAAAAAATTGGATTTCCAAAATTGTATAGGTCTAAAAACTGATCCATAGTATGCTGAAATTTCTACAGTATTCCTAAAAAGCTGAACCACACATCCAAAATTGATAATCATCACACAGCATCATGAAACAAATTACTCAATTTATAATTAGACAATAAAAAACTCAATTTAAACCTTTAGTATAAAAAAATTCTTCTCAAATTGCACATGATTTGATTTATAAATAATAGCAAATTTAAATCAATACATTTAAATAATATCTGACTGCTTACCTGTAACCCATTCTTTCATAGATTCGAAGCTTGAATAGCTAGTTATATCATACATTAAAATTGTTGCATTTGCATTTCTATAATACATAGGTGCCTAAAAAAAATACAAAGTTTTTTTATTTGATTAGGTATGTTAAATTATTATTCTATAAGTAATAAGAAATAATTTTAAATAACCAGAAAATTAATTTTGTATAAGAAAATTTACTTCAAAACAGTACATTACAAAGGTTTTGCATTCTTCACACATTTCGGATGAAGAAAAATATATTTACCATTGAACGAAATCTTTCTTGGCCAGCTGTGTCCCAAATCAACAACTCCAAATCCTTGTCATCTATTCGTCTATGAAATATAAACTAGTAGAATAGCATGTAATCCTTATGGAAAAGCAATTAAAAATATTTTCTTCATATGCAGAGCATTTAAAAGTTTAACAACAGTTAAAGATTGTAATTTTAGGAAATTCTTATATAGCAATAATTCTTCAGAAAAAACTAAGATGCTGACCATATTTAGAGCAACTAATTTATTTTGCTCTTCCTTTCATCTAAATTAGAATGGCTTTGTCAGCATGGAAATGTAAGTTATTTAAAAAATGAACTAATTTGAAAAAGTTTAAAGAAAATAAGACTCTGACATTACTTATCTAAGAATAAAATAGGAGGGATTGCAACTCTATATCAAAAATTCCAGGAACTGGCATGGAGTAAAAATCCGACATTATTTCAAATAATTCAGAATGTTAATGTGGTACACATACATATCTTTAAAAAAATTACCGGAATTTCACTAATTTACTCTTATTATGTATACGATATAATATTTTAATAATATATTTTTTCTAAAGCAAAATTTGAGACAGATAGTGAATCTCTGAAATTCCATATATGGCAAAGTAAAAAATCTGGAATTCCAGATAAGTCCAGAATACAATCACCCCTGAATAAAAACAAATGAAAAATTGAATTTTCTTTGTAAATTTTGTAGTATTTGCATGCTTTGCCTATATTTTTTTTCTAGCTGAACAAGAATTAATACAAGCTCAAATAAACTAGTATATTTTTAAAAAAATTCTATGATTAAGACTCCAGGCACAATTGAGAGAAGTTTACTAACATGATGTCTTTCAAAACAGCGTAGGAAACAACCTTTTTCTTGATATATATCTGTCTACTAATAATGAAGTATGTGTGCATTGGCACTCTACAGGGCAGACCAATGGACCTAGAGGTCTGAAATTTGGTAAAAATATACTTTGGAGGGTGGGAATTGGCATTTTAGACCCCTTTTATTTTAAATTTTAATTTATTAAAAATTAAATGAAATTTTGGTGTTTCTCCTTAACCCTCAAAGGCACGGGCTGGCATATAAAGTGCATCACATTAGGAACAAGTGCCAATGCAAACTGTATATATAAAACGCTAAGGCAGAAAAAGGGGGTTCATTTCTCTTTTGTTGATGGCAACGTCTCTTGCCGAACAAAACCGGAAGACTCCGCCATGTTAGGCATAACTTCATAGGAATAGCCTGTTACTATATTCAGAATCAAAAACTTGCAAATAAATTTTATCAAACCTTCCCCTCAATCTAAAATTCAGTAATCTTTAAAATTATGTTCTACATTTTAGTACTTTAGAATTCATTATTATAAATATAATTTTTTTTAACAATTTATTCTTAAATTCATAGACAAATGGCACCACTAGCTTAACAGAATGATCTGTAATTATAACATTTTATCCATTACTACTCTCAGTGCCGTTTATTACGTTACAATTACATTTTATTCAAACGCATCGTACCTGCAAATAATGTAGGCTAAGGTTCAGGGCCAAAAAATTTTATTCCTTCTTGATTAAGGTAAAAGCATTAAAAGGAAATCAGTTTAAGATTTTTAATTATTAATAATATTGTCCTTTTTATGTTCATAGTGCTAAGATGTCACACCACAATCTCTTTATCAATATTAAATATAATTTGCATTTAGAATTAATTTTTAGAATAATTATATTTGTTTTAATTTTGCAACTCTTATGCATTTGTTTATTTATGCACCTTAATAATTTTCTTGGAAAGATTTATTTGAAGAAAAATATCTTTTTTGAGGCTAAAAAATTTTATTCTGCGCCGATTAAGTTAAAGCATCAGAAGTAAAATAAAGCCGATTCATATATATATAAGATTTTAAAATAATTGTGCTAGGACATGCAGTGTCTTCACTGTAGCAAGCAGGGTTTGCGAGCTTTAGCGAGCAGGGGAGCAGAGCCCCCTAGTCATTATTAATTAGTCAATGGCCGAGCTTCCCCTTCTAACGTACCACCCAACCCTTCCTAACACATGGAATCCAGGAACAAAGGTCGTGAGGCAGCCATTCTATCTTTATACATCAGTTATTTAACTGAGACCTGTTTTGGTTCACTCAGTACACTGCCCATGACTAAAAAAAAACATGCCTCCCAATCATTACCTTTTAGTTTTGCAAGAACTTTCTGATGAAGAGAAGGCCTGCAATTACAATAATGCATCAGATATCATTGATAAGGAACATACTGAAGAAATTTATCTATCAAACTCTGAAGGTCAATGATCTTCAAGACACTGAGAATTTATCAGATGATCATGAATTTAATTATTTTATGAAAGTCATTTATAAAACGAAGACTGTGACAGGTCAAAAAATCAAAGAAGTTTTGGCGATTCACAAATGAAAAAAAGAAAAATTGCTTCTGAAAAGTATATTTTCAAGGACCCCTCATAAAAGTATTTCAGGAAAACTTTCACCATTTCCCCAAAACTGTGATCAAGTGTACGATGAATTTTTCTAACAAATAATTATCCAATAAACTTCTTGAAAATTGCCAACATATGCATGATTGATTTATTCATGAAATAGACAAATTTATACATAAGAAGAAGTAGACCAGTAAGCTTTGAAGGGATCAATAAGCAAAACGAGTGAAAGAACGATGGTTGAAATGACAGCATTCGTAGACATTCTTTCATTCTTTATCTCTTAGGGAGCTAAAAGGATGTCAAAACTAAACCTTCAGGAACCTACAATATAGTATTAAATGCGAAAAACTAAGGCACTTGGGTGTAAAGAAGCATAATTAATGAAAAACAAGGTGGCATACTAAGTGCACTGCCCATGTCTTATTGTTATGGGTAAATACCCAAGCCTCTAAGGATCAATAGCTTCAGAAAACATAACGACATAAAAATCATTTTTAAACCATCTGAAAATGGAAAAAAACCTTATCAATGCTATCAATTAAGTTGGCATATAATGTTTTCACTAATTTTAATAAATTTTTAAAAATATTTTTTGGCATAATTTCATTGTTGCAACACACAATTCAAACAGTTTTCAGTGTTTCAGCAAATATTTAATTGTTGAAAGCTGAGGTAATATCCTAATACATTTTGTTTCATAAATAAGCTATTTCATCAAAGTTTTTGTG
>BGPR01000341.1:32584-68317 GCA_013235015.1 Araneus ventricosus | reverse complement strand
TGCGCATGCGCAAGCTATTCTCCTGTTTTCTTCTCTGCACGCGGAACTTGCATTGCTAGAGTTTGATAAAAAAAATAAATATTGCGAAGTTTTAATACATACGCATCTTTTTGAATACGATTCTTCACCTCAATATTTTACTATCACTATAATCTACAATGAAAAACCTTCCGATAGGCATTGCATTCTGGGTTACAGTTGGTACGAACTTTTTATCAACGCAGAGGGAAGGGAAATGACAAATGTTTGAAAAGTATACGAGAAAGTTTAGGGGAGGCCACTCCCGCTGGTTTCAGCATGTTTTAATCCAGCTGGCTTGCCACTGCCCATAAAATGTGCTGCACCATTTTAATGTTGAAATCAAATGCAAATTTTGCAGGAGGAATAAGAAAGTGAAGATGGCAATTAGATGTTACATGACATGGTCAGTTATTTGACTCCATTAGGGGCATTTATATAGATAATGAACAGATATTATAATGAAAAATTTCATCAAAATAACCTTTCAATATACAAACTGTTCACTGAAAAATGAAAATGGTAAAAGAAGTAAAAAGTAATGGTAAAAAAGTTTCTGTGAAATACAGATTAAAAAATTCATGATCTATGTGTTCACATCAAATTTTAAAATACTAATATTTATTTCACAGAAACTTTTCATGAAATAACCAGTAACATCAAGGAGTACAGTTACAAAATGAAATAACTAGTTTTATTTTCAATGAAAAAACTTAAAAATTATATTACAAGAAAAATTTAAAATTCTAAATGTCACAGGATAAAAAAAAATTTGAAAATTTAAAGAGAAAAAGCCATGCAAAAATTTTTAAAAATCAATGCAGTCATAATTTTCATTAATTAATTTTTAATACTATTCTTCCTAAAAAAACTTACATTCTTATAGAAAAGAAAGAGGCGCCAATAGTAGGCGATGTGTGTTGTTCAAATATATGTCCCACATATCGATGAATGAAACTCGTCTTGCCCACACCTAAGAAAAAATAAGAATTTATAGTTGTATGATTTAGCCATTTTGTTAACTAAAGATGCAAATAAAAGAAACTTTATGTGAAATCATGGACATCTTTCACATTCACAATAAGAAAATAATACACTATAATACCAGAAAAATGTTAAAAAATATCAAATAACATATACATATTAAATTGCTTTAGTGAAAAATTAAAATAAATCCAATCTGATAATAGCATGACACAAATTGTGTGTAGTAAAACTTTTTCAATGCTGCCTGCGCAGTAGACTTATATGATTGAGTCAGTGGGAGGGAGAACACAGGCACATAATCCAGGGGGGCAGGGTTGATGAATAAATTACACAAACAAAAAAGAAATTTAAAAATTTGGAAACAATTAACTGTTAAAAAAATCAAAAAAGAAAGTGACAAAGAAACATAATTGCCAATTCCACTTCATTCTGATTCATTCACATTTGCCATATTAGGGAGACCACATATAAAATGAATGATGATGACCATAATGAAAAAAAAGTGGGAATGAGTATTTTTTAGAAGTTGGCTTTTCACTGATGAGTAAAGAAAAAGAGCAATCTGGGATGTTAGTTTGAATTTGGGACACTTTTTCAATCTGGGGCAAAGACAACATTCAAGACATTCTGTAAATCTGTATTAAATGTAAAAACTCAATAAGTTACATGTTATTCTAATAGTTATCCAACGAGTTATATTTATCAGAAAATTTGCACAAATGTGTTCAACTTTCAAAACCCACAGGCATTTAAATACTGGTACTAATTTAATTTTCTTATCTCACTAATTCAATGGCAGTACTAAAAGCCTCATTTTAAAATCAATTGCAACTATATTACTGTTGAAAATAAAATTACAAAAAAGAAGAAAGTGCTTACTCAAAAAAAGATGTATAGATTATTTTAATAAATTCAATAGTGTTAAACTTCATTTGCACCATTTACTTAAAAACGTAACTCATAATCTCAAACTTTAATGACAAAAAAGTCTTATTTTATACTTTATATTTATTTATTTATTTTTGAATTTATGTATTTTTTAACTAATTAATGCCATTTAAAAATCTAAGATATACTTTCTAATGTTTTATAATGTTAAAAAGTTAATACAATTGCAAAAAAATTCATTTGTATTAGTAAAATATGGGAAAAGTTTTGTTTTATAACAATATTTTTAACCTATATTCATAAAGTTAATCCTACTATTAAATTTATCCGACAGCCATCTTAACTTTATCTATTCTGCTTCCAATTGGCAGAAACGCGGCGACAATGTCACAAAACGGCAGATGTTTCCTGAAGAAAGATTTTCATTTTGGAAACAAATTATATTTTGGGAAGAAACAACAGATTCACACTAAAAGTGCCGAGATCATTCTGCAGAACTAGTTTGGTTTTCCGCGGACAACGAATCACTTTCAAACATTCTCGATCAGATAACAGGAAAAGAGGGAAGATGACAATTGCACAATTCAATCAAGAAAACTGCACTGTTGAAAACTAATTTAAGTGATTTAGCTAAGAACTCTGCATCACTTATTAAGCAAGCAGATTCACATTTCTCTGAAAATGAATGTAAGAGTAAAGAGACTGTTTTTGGAGTTGCAAAACATTTAAACTTATTTAACCATAATTTTTTATTGTGTCCACTACAAATATACACCAAGTTAACGCAGTAAAAGGTGTAAACGAAGTCCAATCCAATGCAATGTCAGATGAAATCCCATTTATTACAAAAGGCAAAGATGCACTCTTTGGTTCGAATTTGCCATTTTTAATGAATGGGTGTATTCAAAATTATACAACTATATTTGTGATGGTAATATCTGTTCATAAAAGTTTCTTTACAAAACAGCTTTCTATAAACTAAGTAGTAAAATACCATCATGCATGAAATTTTTTGCTTCAGCACTTACTATGACAATTTCTGAAGCAATATGCAAGACATGGGGTTCTGTCATTGACCAGGTGAACAAGCAGAGATCGAGATCTGAAGATGGCAATGAAGATGATATAGGAAAAAATGATGAAAGAACTTTTATTAAAATAAATGGACCATCTTTTAGTTATAAAAATACTAGGAAGTGTTTAAAAGCAGCGTTAAATATAATATATGGAACAAATTATTCTCTGTATTTTATGAACATTGATAGAAACAAAAAAATAGGAAAATTGTTTGCCTCTGAAGTTGTAAACAGAGTGAATAATAAAGCTGAATGTTTACCTTATTTCAAATGATTAATGGCACAGTTCGCTAGTACAAAATAAAAGTAGCGCATTCATTTGCATCACATTTAAGATGAATATTGTGTTATAATGGTTTTTGTGTGCGTGTATATATATGTGTTTTATATAAACTCTGTATAAAACTGAATTTGTTAAACTAAATATTTTACTTTATTTATGAAATACTCTTATATTTGTACATTTTTAAATGCTTACTTCATGGAATATTCTTGCAGAAAGATTTTGGTATTAATGAAGTTTGTCGCAGAAAGCATAATAATTTTCTGCCACAGGATTCTGCTTAAATTATTTTAAGTAATAACTTTATTTAAACATGAGAAGTATAGTCATATTTCTTGGCCAATACGTGTAAGTGTCTATCTGCATTCAAAGAATAGATAGCACCTTCAAAGTTATGAATAAAATATTTTATTAGATTGTGAATTTCAATCAGACATAACTGTTTTACTGAGTATGAGGAATACGAAAAGGTAAATATATACACATACGTAATTTCATCTAAATTGAAAATGTACTAACCTTGGGCACCAAGAATTACAACTTTTGCTTCAGGCACAACCATTTATGATTTTTCAATTTAACATACTGAAACATGCAAACTAAACATAACTGTAAACAAAAACATGCATAATTAGCTTATCTGGTATAACACAACTGCAAACACAAATGTATGTAATTAGCTATTCAGTAAAATATTTAATTAAACTAATAGAAAAATTTCAGCAGATTTCTATTCTTATAACCATATAATCAAATTATTTGCAGTAAGAATAAACAATGATGTGGCAAATATTTTTTGTACCTAAAAAGCGTATCTTAAAAAAATAAACTTTGGAAAGCCTAAAAAATAGCCATCCTGGCTGATATCACAATGTAACAAGGCCCAGTCTGAATCTAAGAAATTCAAATAATGTTGATAATGTAACAAAGCAAAAGTTAGCCACAATTTACCTGCTGTTCAATTCAAATTTGAAAAATCATAACATTTTCTTTATCTTTGAACATAATAAAGAGAGTTTTTCAAGAACAACAACACACAGAAAAGAGTTACTGAATAACTTGCAGTTCTCTAAGTTATCTTATAACTCTCTTATACTATTAAGAGAAGGGAGTCTCTTGTATAACTTGATAATTTTTATACATTTTATCTAATTCTGAACTAAACTGACCTAATTTTATTGATCTGATTTCTTCAAAATTCCAAACACATCGATAATTCTGCTAAAAAATTATTTCATTTTCAATTGTGCTAAACCTGACAAAAAAAAAAAAACACTGAATAAACTTATGGTGACAGGGATTTAAAATGAATGTAACAAAACTTTAGTAGAAATAACAATGTACATTACAAATTAACACAGATTTTGATTATTCCATGGCATGTCAAAAAAAAGAAAAGAAAAAATAAACTACAGAAGTGAAATTTGCAAGATGATTTCTTGTTTTTATTATTAAAACTTTGAATACTCCATACACATGATGATTAAACAAATAACATTATAGGTAAAAAAAGAACTTTCATTAATTTACAGAAGAATTATTACACTAATTGAACATATGCCTAGCAAGTTGGAACATGGCTTATTACAAAATGATGGCATTCTTTATAAAAAGCCTGATTTTTCAATCAACCTTCAACATATATAGTGTTTTTATATGATATTAACAAATAGCTATCTGATTTTTGCAAGTACCAGAACAAAGTGTCATAGTATGGGTATGGGATTCCTATTTCTATTAACTGGGCATGGACTATTTCATTATTAGGCAAACAATTTAAAATCCTTGCTTCACCACTATGTATCTGCAGAAAAACAGGGGATACATATAATTATGTTTTTGACTGTATCCATATGGAAAAATACAATTTTAATAAACCTTCAGATACTTTTAAAAGAGAATGGTTCATAAATATATAACCTTAAATAAAATTGCAGTTTTTAAAATTCGGGAGATTTCCCAAATAAGCAATTCCATATGCAACATACTAAGTGACTAAAATGCCTCTTTGTTTTTCCTTTTCTAATTTGTATTCGAGACATTGTCTTTAATTTTTTTTTCTTTCTCAAAATTGTAGGTAATACAGACATTTTTATTTTCTTTCTCAAAATTGTAGGTAATACAGACATTTTTATTTTCTTTCTCTTTTCTGAATTGTATTACAAACTTTGATTTGATTTTTTTTTTTTGCTAATGTGTGTGCATGCTTTTCAGAGCACCTCTTTTTCCTAACCTGTTATTTACTTTTTTTATTTCTTTTTACTATATTATGTTTATTTTTATAAATTTTATTTTAGAGTCATATTTTACATACTTATTGTTAGGTACGTTTATTTATTTATTAAATATTTTTATTTATTTTTATGAATGTTCTTTCACCTAAGTTAGGTGTAGTTTGTATTGTATCTTCTGAAATTTTCTTCCGGCAGACTCTAGTTAAGTTTTACACCCTTGGGGTAAGCTTGGTTCAGGGTGGGAAATTGAAAAAAAATAAGCTAGTAACAGATAAAAACATTATTTACAATGTAATATAAGCTAATTATACAATTCCAAACTTCCTAAAATGCAGTTCATGTTTATAAATGTTAAGATTATCAGTAATTTTCTCTTCATTGGTATTAAAATGTTTATAATAATAAAAAAATTAATTTTTTTCTAGTTAGCACAATAATAATACAGTGACATGTAATAATTATAATAAGCATTTCAAAATAACTAAAAAATTATATTTTAAATACAAACGTTTCTTAACAAACAAAAATTTCAACATCTACAGCTACTTCAATTTTCAGTAAAAATGAACAAAAAACAAAACTTTACCTTAAAAAAGAGAAATGATATAAAGTAATAAAATTCTTTTGAGATCAATCATATGGAAACAAACACATTTATTCATTCATCATGCATAACAATTTTTCTATTTATCGATCATGCATAATAAAATTTTTGTTTCAAATGTGTTATTATTTTGGTCGCATACTTACCACTTACTCTTAAATATAGAATGTTCTCCTAAGCCCAAGCAAACAATAAAACTTTTGACGACGGAGTTTACGCGGAATTTCCACAAGAAAAAGAAAGCGAAACTAAATGCTAGACATGGTCAATTTACAGGAAATTAAAATTTCGCTTTTACTTTAGATAATCTGTTACAATTTCTGTTAAAATGAATTATTTTATAAATGATTATAAGTCAAAAATAACTTGCTTTGAAATTGATTTTGAATAATTTTATCTCGTTCGTAGATTTATTTATATTTTTTTTATCTGTTAGTCAAAGTTGCGATTAGCAGATTCCGCAGCTTTATTCAGATTTCCAGTAGCCTGGGTGTTAGGCCTGTACAGTAAAAGAGGGAGAAATTTTATTCTGATTCTTACCTTAATGAGCCTTAAAAATTTTTATTATGGGCTTTATTATTCTTAAAATATTTTAATAGTTTGCAAATAAACACAGTGATACATTAACACCATTTTAACTAATAACGAAAATAACAGCTGTCAGCAACTTAAATCGCAACCGTTGATTCGTAAATTTGTGTTGTGTACTTACTTTCGGAATTGCTGTCTTTTTCACCTGAAAAGTAAATTTAAAATGGCTTATCAACGTAAATTAGAAGCACTTGGTTACATGAAAATAAATGACTTTAATGTCTTTTGTGATGAGGATTTTCGTTCCTTAGTAGTTTGGCTGGAAGACCAAGTTATTCGACAATATGCCATAGAAGATCGTGCACCTCTACGTACAATTGCATCACCGGATTGGGAAGACGCATTTAAAACATATCTTAATGCCGTTTCTTGTCCGTTTTCTGATAGAGAAGAAGTAGCTGATTGGCTTTTGGGCTTGGCTGTTCGATTAGAATATGGTGATAATGTTGAAAAATACAAAGCCATTACTGCAGAAAGTGTAAATCAAACTTCTACCAATATACCACAGGTAACGTTGTGATGTATACTATTTTACTTGTTAGCTTCATTGTTGAATATTGTCTATTCTGTATTTATATGGAATTGAAAAGGAATCTTAAATATAAACATGTATGCGTACTTCATATTAGTTATAAATTAATGAATTTTTGCCATGGGAATTAATTCATTGTAATGAATCTACTGCTATCACATTTTATAGTTCCTTAAAGTAATACTCGCCTAGTAATAATATTTTACTGTGTCTCTCTCTATATATAGAACTTCTTTTCTCAGACATTTTATTTAAAAAATTGTGTAACCATATATGCTTTTTGTTATGAGAATTTACTTTTAAATGAACCTTTATTCAAGTAGTGTTTATTTCCTCCCACATTAAGAAGCGATTGTTTTTTCAATATATGTAATATACCTATTCTTAATTTATATTATGTTTACATGTTAGTAAAATAAAGGCATTTTTTAAATAAAGAATTTCTTTTCCCCTACAATTTTTTAAATAAAATAATGGTCACAGCTATTTTATACTTAGGTAACTATAATCTGTATAAGGGAATTCATATTTGGAAGCAAAATATGTATTTAACAAGTCCTAATTTTTTATTTCTGATAAACTTAATTTTAAGAATCATTTAAAGAAAAAAGAACATTAAAGATTTTTTTTTAAAAGAGACAATTTGTGTTTGCTTGGATTTTTCAGATATAACTTTTTCAGCTTTGTTTTTTAATTGGAAAAATAAATCCCTAATTGTTTTGGCGGTAACTGTTGAGGAATGGGCAATAATGTCATCTATTTCAAAGACAATGTTCAGATTATTTCAGACAGTGTCATCAAAGTCTGTCAGTGGTGAATCCAGGAGTCAGGTCTGGGGGGTGCTGAGGTTATAAAAACTTTTATCGTAGTGACGAATGTCAAACCGCATGGCTTATATAAACCAAAACACTTTAACTTTACAGGCTTTCCTCTCCTGACAATAAGAATAATAAAGAACACTACAATACTTTCGATAATTTAATAAAAAATACAATGAAATAACTGGCCAAAAAAATGTTTTCGACCGCGCCAATGCTACAAGTGCAAGTGGAATGACTAGAAAAGTAGGAAAATTTTCGAGCCTGTCAAGTCAGAAAGCAATGTTGTCATGATTTTATTACTATTTTTTAAAATGAAAATTAAGATCAAACAGTTGTAGTGATTTTAAATTAAATCAAGAATTTTGGTTCAGCTGTGGGGGTGGGGGACTGCAGCCCGATAGCCCCTCCCCTGGATTCGCCACTAAAGTCTGTAAAAGTGTCTGTTTCCTATAAGGAGACCTTATTGGCCACTCAAAGGTCTTTGATTGGCAACTCCTATAGGTTATTTTAACCTTTTGAGGATGGTCGCATGGTTCTGTGTGGCTGTATTTGTGACATTTTTTTTTTTTTTGAAATTCTAATAAAATGTTACAAGCTGGTGTCACACCGATATGTCAGTTGGTAGTTAAAACCCACAAAAGCCAGCACGTATTTGTGACAGTTGGGAGAGAATGTGATTAGCAGCTTGCATGTCCTTGTGACAGTCAGCCTCAAAGGGTTAGCATTATATTCTTTGGACCAAAAATTTTGTATCAAACAAAAGTGGCCATTTAGAAAAGTTTTACTGTTCTAAGTTTTATTGCACCTTTTTCATAATAAATAGTCAGTGATGCTTTTCCTGTCAGTTTTATATAGTAGTAATGTCTTTGATAATACTGTACGACAAAAGTCAATGAAGTTGATCTTACCAATATAGAAATAATTTTTAATGAATTTGATGTACTAAACACGAATATGATCATAAGAAAGCTGAATTGGCTACAGTTTTTTTTAAATGTATAAGGCTTCATAATACCTTTATTGAACTATATTGGATCTATGCTTCTTCCAATATATATAATCAGAAACAGTAAATGTAAAAGAATTTATAAAAACTGCAATCATGATACAATAAAGTTAAATATTGTATGTTTTTTTAAATTTCTATTAAATTTAGACTTTCAGTATGTATACAAGTTTTTAGTGGAAATAAATCAGGCCAAACATATGAAAATGATCATGAAAAAGAAACATGCAAAAAACCAGCGGGAGTGGTCTCCCCTAAACTTTCTCGTATACTCCTAACACATGTAGAGAAAACTAGAATAATAAAAGGCGTCAAATAAACTTCCGTCGCAAGTAAACCAAAGTTGGAACCACGCGTGGTTTGAAGGATCAAAACAAATTCAAATCCTCTGCTCATTCTTTTGCGCAACAGGACCTGGCGAGACTCCCTAAATGTTTGCTTCCGTACAAAATCACTCCAGAATTTGTTTTTGGCAAACTGCCAAGTTTCGGAGCGTGCCTTCCTTGCACAGGCATTGTCACTAGTAGGCAT
This sequence comes from Araneus ventricosus, assembly GCA_013235015.1. Lineage (NCBI taxonomy): Eukaryota > Metazoa > Arthropoda > Arachnida > Araneae > Araneidae > Araneus > Araneus ventricosus. Next base: position 58,746 of record BGPR01000341.1, on the reverse strand, counting down.
GCGCAGGGAGTTGAACAAGTATGCGATTATACAGACCGACAGACAGTCAACCCTTTGACGGATTTGGCCCAAACTTTTATACGTACCTACATTCATGACGATAAAACTGTGTATAAAATTTTATCCATCTGGCTTTCCAAGTTTTTGAGTTATAGCGTTCGCATGACCCCGAACATACAGACAGGCAGACTTCCCGTTGACGGATTTTGTCCAAAATTTGATAGAAACCTACAAATTATGTTTAAAGAACACATACCAAATTTCATCCCCGTAGCTCTAATAGTTTTCGAGTTATCGTGTTCACAGACACACACACAGACAGACATAATTCCAAATTTGTGTTTTTCGGAATCAGGGAGGTCTAAAACGCGGAGATTCGTCAAAATCTCGAGTTCGAATTTTTTGACGATTACAATACTTTCTCTTTGTATACTTCGTATACGAGAAAGTAAAAAATAGTTCATCAAAAAATTATACCAGTTTAATGATAATTTTCTTCTACTTGTATTTTGGTTGTATTCCATTTGAAGGGTCTCCCTTAAGAGTAGCCAGCAGTAGTTTGCAAGCATGGAAAAATAAACCCACTATCTCTGGAATTGTTGTTCCTTTACAGCCACATACTGATGAAAACATTCACCATTCTCATCACTGAATTCACCACACTTTTGGGGGAAGAAGTCTAAGGAAATGGATCTTTAATTACATATTTCAGCCAAATTTCTGATACAGAACCAGTTTGTCGTTAACAAGATCATTGTCATTTACAGTACTGTAATTCTCAAGGAAATTTACTGAAACTTGGCATCCTACACTTCTTTTTTCATCACAGCTTGCAGATCCTCAAATTTCGAATTCTGGAAGAGCTGTCCTATCTGAGGTCCCACAAACCCTCTTTTATTTTTGTTTTGTTCAATCAAGGAAATTTTGTATGCAAATACTGGTTTTGTTTTATCCATGACTTTAACCGTGTTTTATGTATAGAGGGCGTGGTATGATTTTATGCCATTTTGTCGGAGGTGTGTCCTCGATATTCATTCGTCCAGGTGTCAGAGTCGTTCTAGGATGCTAGCTTCTATCCATATTGCAGAAATATGTTGCTCCATTATCCCAAAAACAAAGAAATCAGCAGAGTTTAGTATATTCCTACAGAATGTCCATTAACATAGATTTTCAGATCAGCAGAGAAGTGCAAACAATACTTCTTGTAATGATTCATATCCAACAGCTGTTCTAGATTGTTACATGTCTCTTTCATGTGCACTGCATGTGTAATTGGAATGGGCAGTAGCTTATTCCCATTATGTAGCAAAATCAATTTAAGACTGCTTGTAATAATGAAAAAAATTGCATAGGATGCCACCGAGACTCAAGACTTTTCATACAATACTTCCCTGTGTGAAATAAGAGAAGAGTGCCAAAAATGCTATATGTTTGGAATGAAATTAAAAAATTAAACATGGTATTTTTACAAGATATTGGTACTAGTTTTTCAAATCTGAAAACTGTTATGATTTATGCAATGTAATGCATTTTTGTCGAACTTCTAGATGGAACTAGTGAAACTTCTAGTACAAACTGATAAATTTTGTCAAAAAATTGAGCCATCTTTCATGTGGTTTCAAATCGTTTTTAATTCTTAAATCTTATCTTATATCTGACTTACTAGGAAGCTTTAATAATTGTTATGAGTTATTGGGTTGGTATCTAGAAGTTGGAACACATGCAATTTTGTCGCCAATATGACCTGAGGAATCGAGCGGATTAGTTCCATTGGCTAGATTGCTTACATCATGGCAAGCTTTTCATGTTTTTGAGTTGTATACATACTATGTGGATCTTTATAAAAACTTAAAAATATTTAATTAAATAATAAAATATATTTTAATTAAGATGAATTCAATTAGGAAGAAAATGACAAATAACAGGGTGGCCACCCGACCGGAAAACCAGGAATAGTCAGGGCATTTCAGGAGACCGGGAAAAAGCAGGGAAATTTATTCTAAACCTGGAATTTTTTTATTTTGATAATTCTTATTGCAGGCGACAATTCATTGATCTTTTTTTATAAATAGAATGAAACACAGTTGGCAACCAATGAGAATCAGTCATTTATTGACAGTCAAAACCGAATGCCATCCATGTTCGTGTAAAAACCTCGCCAGGGGGCGAGGTGTTTACATTTAAATTTCCGAGGGACCGAAATTTCGGCTATTAGTCCAGTCAACGAAGGGTTTGGAAAAAAAAAAAATTAAATAATATAGTTTTGAAAATTGGTATACATGTTCGTGAGGGGCTTCTGATAAACATAATAAAAGTCCCTGGTCCTGGGAGGTAAGCTCACGACGCTATCTTGGATTTCATCCCCCTTTTTTAGTTTTTCCAGAATATCTCGAAAACTATTGAGTATTCAAATTACAATTGATTTTACAAATTAAAGAGCGTAAAATTCCCTACAAATACATGCTTATATTTTTCTTCCAGCTTTAATTGTTTTCCAGATAATGGGTCTCAAAGGTTGCCGCCATCTTGGATTTCATTCCCCCTTTTTTAATTTTTCTGAATAACTCAAAAAGTATTCAATTTTCAAATCTTAATTGATTGAACAAATTAAAAAGCGTGAAATTTCTTTCAAATGTATACTTTTATTTTCCTGCCAGCTTTAATAGTTTCGCAGATAATGGGTCTCAAAAGTTGTCGCCATCTTGGATTTCATCCCCCTTTTTTAGTTTCTCTTGAATATCTCGAAATCTATTCAATTTTTAAATAACATGTAGTCAGCAAATTAAAGAGCGCAAAATTCCCTACAAATGCATGCTTTTATTTTTGTTTTAGCTTTAATTGTTTCCGAGATAATGGATTTCAAAATTTGCAATCATCTTGGATTTTATCCCCCCCCCCTTTTTAGTTAGTCTTAAATATCACTGAAACTATTAAAGCTAGAAAATAAATCAAAGCATGCATTGGTTGGGAATTTTACGATCATTAATTTGTTGTCTATACTTATAAAAGGCAGTGTGTGTGCGTGCGTGTGATGTCCAGACGAATCTATCGCACTTACAGCCATGAAATTTGGCACACAGGTAGTCGTAATGGTGACTGAATGCACCTCAACGCCGAAATTTTAAAATTTAATCTAGAAAATTTTTTATTTAATCTTTTGTGTTGTTTTGGGTGATTTTTCGCATTAATTTCTCAATAGAATGGTTTCGGATAATTGTACGACAAAAATAGATACACCATCGGAAAGAGCACACGATTTCCTTTCTAATAAAGTTAGTTTTGAATTTCTAACGTAATTTACTGAAATTTGAGAATTTTTTTAAAAATGGTCACTTTTCAAAAATAAAATTTTCCGGAATTCTTAAAACTCTTGCATCTGATTTTCTAAGAAAGACATCATTTTCAAAATTTTTTTGGTAGTAAATCAATTATTTTTCTCTGATTTAAAACAAGAATGGTTAAAATATTTTATTTCTTCGATTTTAGATTAATTTATTTCTTGATGGGATCGGCAAATTTTTCTCTAATGCCGAAAGTGAAGAAGCACGCAGTTTCGCACTTTTTCGCCTTGGCTACGCCATCTGGCAAAAAAAAAAACCCAGCCGTGATTTATTCCCTTCCCTTATTATCGCGAAGGAAAATAAGTGGGAAAATCAATAATGTATATGTTTTGTTTTGATTTTGTTTTCAAAACTTTTTCATGGCATTGTGGGCGGTTTTTTTCATTTTGTTGAAGTCGTGATTCCACGGGCAACGTCGTGTGCGTACAACAATACTGTATAATAATGATTTTCACGTTGCAATTTTTTTTATATTGTTTTGGATTAACATACTCTGTACTGTTTTTCTACATGTCATCATCGCGGAAAAAGTAAGCGGGAAAATCAGTAATGTAATTTTTTCGTGTCACAGTGGTGATTTTTTTTTTTTCCATTTTGTTGAAGTCCTGATTCCACGGGCAACGCTGTGCGCATACTGCTAGTATTTAATGTAATTTGAAAATCAAATAGTTTTCGAAAACTGAATATTAAAAAAAACTGAAAAAAAGGGTGTTAAAATCCAAGATGACGGCAAATTTTTAAATCCATTATCTCGGAAACTATTAAAACTAAAACAAAAATAAAAGCGTGTTTGTAGGGAATTTTACGCTCTTTAATTTGCTGATTACATGTAATTTGAAAATTGAATAGATTTTGAGATATTCAAGAGAAACTAAAAAAGGGAGATGAAATCAAAGATGGCAGCAACATTTGAGACCCATTTTCTGGGAAACTATTAAAGCTGGAAGAAAAATAAAAGCATAGTTTGTAGGGAATTGTATGCTCTTTAATTTGTTTAATCAATTGTAATTTGAAAACTGAATATTTTTCGAGATATTCAGGAAAAACTAAAAAAAAAGTGATGAAATTCAAGATGGCGCCACGAACTCACCCACCAGGAACGGGGACTTTTAGTATGTTCATAATAAGCCCCCTCACAAACATGTGTACCAATTTTCAAAACTATATGAGTTAATGTTTTTTCCGCCCCCCCCCCCCCATTTTGGACCTTCGTTGACTGGACTATATGAACAGAATCGCGTTCCTTTTGGTAGTTAAATTAGATGATACTTCTTGAGATGAAAATCTATAGTATAATCACACTCAGATGTGGAAGAAGAACCGGGATGTGGCTATATTTCCAAGAAATTCAGATAGCTTAAGAAATCGTAAATTTATCTTTATCTGTCTACAAGTTAGCATCCGCACTACTGCCTGCTTTTATGATAATTTAATATCAAATAGGAGTTATAACAGAATTGGTTTTTTTCCATTTCTGGAGATTTTTTCATTGAATTATGAAGTGTTTGAAATTATTGCTAATATTTTCTTTCAGCATTTTTTTTGTTTGTTTATTTTGTCTATGGTTTTTTTTTCTCTGAGTGTTGCGAAACATTATGATTACTGATCATTTTGATAAATTATGGGATCTTCAAAGTAAGGGACAGCCGTTACCCATACATATAAAAGAACAATTTTTTTTAGTATTATGTATGCATGTTCCGACTTTTTTTTTTCCCCGTTCTTTACGCACGCCCAGATCTTTGACATATGAGATCAAATTTAGCAAAGTGATGGATTAGCACAAGAGGAGAGTTGACGCCACAGTAATTTTTTTTTAAAAATTCAAATTAGATTTTTATTTATTTAATTTTAAATGGTAAATACAGGTTTTTCCCCATTTTCGCGAATTTTATTTTTTCCCTCTTTTTTGTCTTTGATGTTTTATTTTATTTATTTCTCTTTATATATTGTCCATTTTGAGCCGTATTGAAGGAAGTTTGTTGGAATAAAAAGTTGCTTTTTTTTCTTTTGCAAACTATTCGATTCCATTTGTGTGACAGATTATTATGCTTCTGTATTTTAATTTATAAACATCAGTAAAAAATCGTTTTCTTACATTTTTTTTCTGCCTTTTTATGTTTTATTTTGCAACGTATATTTTTATTGAGATTTTGATCGTCCTAAAGATTTTTTAAGTTTATATTTTTAATCAGAAAAACCTGGAAAATTCGGTAACAGTAGAATTGTTCATTGTAAAGATGTATTAGTTATTTTATGGTTTATTGTTTAAAAGTTTTAAATAAATGTTCTTTTCCAAACATTTTGCTTTTTTATTCAAACCATACTGACTTTAATGAATACTTAGTTTGGCCAATGTGCAGGTGATTTTTTTCTATGGTTGATGGGCTACCTCCGAAAAAAGTCAGGGACATTTTTTATAAAACCTGGGAATGTCAGGGAAACTGAAACAGCAAAAATGATGGCCACCCTGAATAACACTTAGGTTTATTTAGATTATATAATTTTTCGATCACGTAATTGAGAGACCTTTTCTTTGCCTTATAATAAAAATCGTTTGCATGGAATTTTTTCTGTTTCTTGATCATATTTTGGAATTTATCATTTGGAATGCTGTCTTTACCTGTGCAATGGTTTTCTTGATGTGCCGCATTGTTCATTTTTCTTTTTCATATACTTAGAGCGTTTCCTCCCAGGTTCAAATAATTAATTACTTACTATTACTTATTTTTTTACTATTACTTGTTCTGAAGAACATTTGCCCTTAGTAGCTCTACTAAGGGCAAATGTTCTGCTTCATTAGAATAATTAAAAGAAGCTGATTCTGTACATTCACTAAGCTAACGAAGCTACTTGGTTCCCGCTTTGCTGAAAGCAAAGCCGCTGGTGTTTTTTAAGTTAAAAAAATGTGTCCGGTGCCCACATTAAATGCTGCAGGCATCGTGAGAATAATTTATCCTGCTTCATTAGAATAATTAAAAGAAACGGATCCTTACATTCAATGAGCTAGGAAAGCTAGTTCTGTTGAAATTCTACATTTAAAACGGTAGATAGTGCAATGTCAAACCACAAATGCAGATGGGTTCGAAAAATAATTCAACTTTAAACGATTAATTTTTAACTATGACCAATGCATGTTTGTTTACCATTCATCCATCTTGCTTTGGTGATTTGGCACGCTGGCGCCGTTTTAATTAAAGTGTGTTCCAACTTGTAGATTTCAACCAGTTATTGGTTCCTTAACACTTTCAATTTCTGTACTCTCTGTATGATCCTAGTCCTCCAAACGGGAGAATTGTTTAGTAGGGCTGATTGATTTGTTGAGCAAAATTTTATGCTGGATCACTAACATGTTCTAATTACATTGACTCAACAAGTAATAATTGATTTAGCTTTGTTGACCCTTCATTATTATTTTCTTTCACTTCTTAATTACATGTCACACATTCTACATGAGGTATTTATATTTTTCTGTATGTCGGAGGTAAAAGGTGCTATGTCACAAAAGTTGAATTTTGCAGAATTTAAAGGGGGGATTTTGCGTGTTTGTTTCTTTATTAAAGCTTGCGTATTAATGAATGTTTTTCAATAATTCCTTGTTAATTAATGCAGGTGTTAAGGTTTATTACTTTTTAAATTTAAGAAGTGTTTTATGAAAGTATAAAAAGATTCCTTTTATAACATCAATATGTCTGTTACTTAATGAAATAAGATTTAGTGTAATATTACAAAGCTATAAATTCGTTTCCAAGAGATGCTAATCTTGGCGATAAATTTGGCGACCATTTTGGTGACAAGTGGAATTCTCTAGAAGGACCTCGAACTTTCAACATATTTCTACTGATTTCGTGTACTTTCTAGAGATTATGTCACTTCCTGTGTAATGAAGTCGCTTCCTGATGAAAAGTATAAAAGGCAAGCTCTCAAGCCAAGAAGAGTTAGTTGGAATTTGACCTGCAAGCAAGCTGGTGAGTTAACAAGAAACCTTTGAGCATTGTGTTGAGATTTAGTGGTAGTCTCTGTTGTGAATTTTTACTAGTGCTGTGTTAATACTTGTGCTACGTTTCTTTGCTTGGAAATATTTGTAAAATAAAGAGCTTTATTTTTGTAATCCTGCTTATTGGACTGCATTCACGTACACTCACAAGACGAATTTGTCACATTTGGTGTCAGGAGTGGGATCTTTTTATTTTTCTGTGAATGCCAGAGACCGGACCTTTGACCAGATCGATGGACAAACAATTTGAAAAGCTGTTTGCCATGATGGCAGAGATGAAGGCTGGACAGGAAGAAATGAGGGTTGCTCAAGCCGGATTGGAGCAGAAAATGGAAGCTGGACAGGAAGAGATGAGGGTTGCACAAGCCGGATTGGAACAGAAAATGGAAGCTGGGCAGGAAGAGATGCGATACGGACAAGAGAGAATGGAGAAAGGACAAGAAGAAATGAAAGGATTGATTGACGAAGTAAAGAGCGAGGTCCAGAGGAAGATAGATGAAGTAGAGGAAAAAGTTCAAATGAAGATCGAGGACGTGAAGAGCGAAGTTAAAGGGAAGTTTGAGGAGGTGGAGCACAAAGTTCAAGGGAAGATTGAGGAAGTGGAGCACAAAGTTCAAGGGAAGATCGGCGACATTGAGAGGAGGCTCAGTGAACTTGAGATTAGACCATTCAGTTTCTCGGCAAGTCCAGAATTCATGCATTCCAGACCGACTATAAAATCCTTGACATTTGACGGACAAACATCATGGACAGTCTTCAAGACTCAGTTCGACGTCGTCAGCTCTACAAATGGATGGACGGATTTTGTGAAAGCCAGTCAACTTGTGGCATCGCTCCGAGGATCAGCTGCGGAGGTTCTTCAAGGAATTCCAGCGGATAAGTTGACAGATCTAACGATTATCGAGAAGGCTTTGGAATCCAGATTTGGAGACAGCCATCTGACGCAATTTTATAGAACTGAACTAAAAACAAGAAGACAGAAACCAGGAGAAAGCCTTCAAGAATTGGCTGCCGATGTAGAACGACTGATGAGCCTGGCCTACGCTGAGTGTCCTCTGGATGTTCGGGAAAGTTTAGCAGCTCAGTACTTCGTCGAAGACACGCAACATTCAACCAGATTGATGGATGCAAAAGATCTGAAATCATCTCTGGCTTATAGTATGAAATATGAGGCTGCGAGAACTGTTTCCAAGACATCCAGACACGTTAGATCAATCGAGACGGAGGATCATATGAGTAGAGAAAGAGATGATAAATTTGAATTCTTCTTTAACAGGCTGGAAAAATTATTAAACAGTAGTGTTGCTGGAAAGAAGAACACTCCTCGACGAAACTCGAACGTGACTTGCTGGAAGTGCAACAAGAAGGGGCACGTTCAAAGGGAGTGCCAGGCGATTACTTCGAACCAGGAAAACTAACATACGGCTGTCTTGTGGGGCGAAGGCTGCCTTCTCTGAATAAAGCCCCTGAAGAAGGACCGAGAGTCTCTTCACTTAGTGGAAAGAAAAATGGACTCTACTTAGAAGGATCTATTTGCGGCATCCAGTGTTTAATGTTGGTAGATACAGGTGCAAACGTCACTCTTTTAAGAACAGACTTGGCACAGAAATTGAAGAAACAGCTTATTTACACGGGTCCTAACATTTCTTTAAAGACCGCTACTGGTGAAAAAACAGAAATACGAGGCAAACTGGATGCATCCATTGTATGTGGGTCAAGAAAATTTCATCACAGAATCTACGTAGCTGACGTCACCGATCCCTGTATTCTCGGCCTGGATTTCCTTAAAAAATTTAACTTTACCGTAGACCTGGAGAAGAACGAGATGCGGACAGGAGGAGAGGAAATTCCTCTGTTTTCAGCCAGTGTACAGCATTCAAAGTCGTGCTCCGTATTGGTGAAAAAGAGAACTATAATACCAGCAAGATCAGAATGTCTTATTCAAGGAATTCCCGAAGCTCGTGGACAGTTCAGATATGCCGTAACGGACTTTCCTAGCCAAGTTTCCCAGAAAGGTGTCCTTGTGGCGGCCACACTCGTTGATTTGGAAATGGAAGTCATCCCCGTTAGAGTTCTGAATTTAAACAATAAACCCAAGATTCTGGACAAAGGAGATGTTATTGCGACCTGTGAACCAGTAGTGGATATCGTCGCTCGTCCTCAAGGATTTTCTGGAGCACAACATCTACAGTCAACCTTGGAGAATCTTCAAATACTTAATGAAGAACAACGAATAGCAGTAAGGAAGTTACTCAATGAATTTCAGGACTTATTTTCGATCTGTGACGCTGATGTCGGCCGTTGCAATATGACACAACATAGAATTAATACAGGTGACCATCCACCAATAAAGCAATACCCAAGACGTTTGCCTCTTGCAAGGAAAGAAGAAGCAGAACATCTAGTTAAAGAAATGGTTGACAATGGGATAATTGAGGAATCATCAGGCCCTTGGGCTTCGCCTATTGTGCTTGTTAAAAAGAAAGATGGATCAACACGATTCTGTGTTGATTACAGGAAACTAAATGAAATTACGAAGAAAGACAGTTATCCCCTGCCACGAATAGACGACACCCTGGATGCTTTGAATGGAAGTCAATGGTTTACGACACTGGATTTGAAAAGTGGATACTGGCAAGTTGAGGTCCGACCTGAAGATAGAGAAAAGACAGCCTTCACCACCGGACAAGGACTTTGGCAATTTAAGGTAATGCTTTTCGGACTTTGTAACGCCCCAGCAACATTTGAAAGACTGATGGAGACAGTATTACGTGGTCTATCGTCTGAAGCCTGCTTAGTGTATCTAGATGACATTATAATAGTAGGGCGAACATTTGAAGAACATCTAAATAACCTTCGTAAAGTATTCCAGAGACTACAAAAAGCCAACCCTAAAATTAAGTCCCAAGAAATGCAGGTTTTTCCAAAAGGAGGTTACTTATCTCGGACACGTTATTTCAGTAGAAGGAGTTAAAACTGATCCAGGGAAAATTAAGGCAGTAGTTGATTGGCCCCGTCCAGACAAAATACATGACCTCCGAAGTTTCCTTGGGCTGTGCACATATTATCGTCGTTTCGTGAAAAATTTCTCTACAATAGCAAGACCTCTACATAAATTAACTGAAGCTAAATCAAAGTTTAATTGGACAGATGAATGTGAGAAATCTTTCAATAGTTTAAAGCAGGCTTTGACATCTTCTCCTATTTTGACTTAACCCCGGACTGACAAAGATTTTATTTTGGATACGGATGCTAGTAATGAAGGAATAGGAGCCGTACTATCTCAGAATACTGGAAACGAGGAACGTGTCATCGCTTACTTCAGCAAGAGCTTGGGTAAGCCAGAAAGAAATTATTGTGTCATACGTAAAGAATTACTAGCCATTGTCAAATCTATAGAGCATTTTCATCACTATCTTTATGGACGGAAATTTCTTCTGCGAACTGATCATGCTTCTTTAAGATGGCTTTTGAATTTTAAGGAACCTGAAGGCCAGATAGCTCGCTGGATCCAAAGACTTCAGGAGTATGATTTCGAAATCCAGCATCGAAAAGGGACTTCTCACGGAAATGCAGATGCCCTCTCCAGAAGACCTTGTAAAGAAAGCTGCAAACAGTGCACCAATGCCGAGAAAAAGTTCGGAATGGAGAGAGATATTTCCGTGAAAGTTGTAACAACGACGACTGTAGATCCCTGGTCTTCATGTGAGATCCAAAAGGCGCAGCTAGAAGATCCTGCTATTAAACCAATTCTGGAGAAGAAACTAAATTCGGCGGAACGACCATCTTGGCAAGAAATCGCTCCAGAGAGTCCGGCAACTAAACGATACTAGGCTCTTTGGGACTCCTTACATCTTAAGGACGGTGTTCTTTACCGCAAGTGGGAAAGTGATGATGGAAACTCCTGTCGATGGCAACTAATTCTCCCAAAGAGTAGAATTCCAGAAGTTCTGCGAGAGACTCATGACAGCGCAAGTGGAGGGCATTTTGGAGTCATGAAAACTTTAAGTAAAACACGAGAGCGATTCTACTGGGATCGACTTCGTGCTGATGTTGAAAATTGGTGTAGAGAATGCCACGCTTGCGGAGCCCGAAAAGGACCTAAAACAAGGACCAAAGGTCGCTTGCAGCGCTATAATGTGGGCGCACCATTCGAAAGAATGGCTTTGGATATCCTAGGACCTTTTCCAGTAACAAAAAAAGGTAATCGATATGTCCTAGTATTAATGGACTATTTTACCAAGTGGCCTGAAGCAATTCCCATTCCAGATCAGGAAGCCTCGACTGTAGCTGAAGAACTCGTACGGAGCTGGATTTCATGTTATGGCGTGCCTATGATATTGCATTCGGATCAAGGTACGAATTTTAACTCTGCCCTCTTTACTAAGCTTTGCGAGCTTTTGGGAATTCTGAAAACCCGAACGACCGCGTTACATCCCGAGTCCGATGGCATGGTCGAGAGATTTAATCGAACTATTTTAAATCATCTGTCTCTATTTGTTTCGAGGAACCAGACAGATTGGGATACACATTTGCCACTCTTTCTCTTGGCCTACAGGAGTGCGGAACATGAGGTGACCGGATTGACTCCAGCGGAAATGCTGTTTGGCCGAACGCTAAGATTGCCCTGCGATATTCTCTTTGGACGACCGAGAGAAACGCCTTCCTCGCCGAATGAATACATGAAAAACTTGGAGGCACGTTTGGAAAGCGTACATGCGTTTGCCGGAAAGCGAATTAAACTGGCCAGCGAACGAATGAAAACTCGTTATGACTCCAGAGCAACCCACCACCATTTTAAGGAGGGAGATCTAGTCTGGATGTATAACCCGAAGCGACGGAGAGGCCTGAGTCCCAAGTTACAACAGAACTGGGAAGGACCTTATACAGTTGTCAAGAAACTGAACGATGTTGTCTACAGAGTACAGAGGTCGCCCAACGCCAAGCCGAAAGTCATCCATATTAATCGGCTAGCTCCATACAGGGCCACTGATCATAATTCTATATAATAAGACTGCCGGGACGTTCAGTCTTTGAAGAGGGGAGCAATGTTACAAAGCTATAAATTCGTTTCCAAGAGATGCTAATCTTGGCGACAAAGTTGGCGACTTTGGTGACAAGTGGAATTCTCTAGAAGGACCTCGAACTTTCAACATATTTCTACTGATTTCGTGTACTTTCTAGAGATTATGTCACTTCCTGTGTAATGAAGTCGCTTCCTGTTGAAAAGTATAAAAGGCAAGCTCTCAAGCCAAGAAGAGTTAGTTGGAATTTGACCTGCAAGCAAGCTGGTGAGTTAACAAGAAACCTTTGAGCATTGTGTTGAGATTTAGTGGTAGTCTCTGTTGTGAATTTTTACTAGTGCTGTGTTAATACTTGTGCTACGTTTCTTTGCTTGGAAATATTTGTAAAATAAAGAGCTTTATTTTTGTAATCCTGCTTATTGGACTGCATTCACGTACACTCACAAGACGAATTTGTCACAGTACTATACCTCTGTGTAAGGCACTAAGGTAAGTGCTCCAGTAGTGGGCCACGTACCAGTAGTGGGCCACTTGAATTTTTAAGTTGAAAAACAAGAAATTCCAACATTCCAGTGAAATAAGAGATCTGCCTCTGGTAGGCTGAAACCCTTATCAACTAAATACCAAAGGCACAGCCTTTATTTCCTCTTTAGTTAGGAGCTAGAAAGTTTGTTGCTGAAGTTGGTCTCTGAGAGAAGCATTTTTAGCTTATTCTTAGTGATTTCCTTAAGAGGTAACTCTTCATTCGACTATTTTTTAACATACATTCTATTTGTTTTTAAAATGAATTGTTCTTGATATTATTTGATTAGATAATGAGTGTATTATAAACTATCTTTAAGTTAAATAATATTGATAATTTATGGATAGTGAAGGGTGGCCCACTTTTGGATCAATGTTTTACTAAATGCTCCAGTAGTGGACCTAGGGAGGCCAGTACTGGAGTACATGTTTTCTCTCAAATAGACTGTTTTGTGATGTTTAATAAGAAGGTTATATCTTGTAAAGTCTTTTTAATTAATTAGATTTGCTTTATTTTTATCAGAACCAGTAGTAGGCCACATGGCCCACTTCTGATACACTAATGGAACATTCTGACCAATTACTTAAATAATAAATATTTTATAGTACTGTTGAGTGAAAGACAGATATTCAAGAATTAGTTGGGCTCTGTAACGAGGCAGACAATAATAACTATCGCATTGCTGGACCATCGAAAAATATTCCATCACCATTTAAAAGGGCTCTTTTCTGGCTGCAGAGGGAAGATGATAAAAGAAAAAAAAGATTTATTAAACATAAAATATTAAGATTTAATATCCATAATGCCCCAAACAGAACTTAAAATGAAGGATCGATAATTAGCATATACCTCTTAAAAAAAATTGGCTGTTAGAGAAAAAATGTAAATCTCATGCGACTAGAATCTATAAATAAAAGATTTCACCTATATCAAGTCATTTTTATTGCATTTTTTATAGTGTATAATGTTAATGTATTGTTATTACTACTATATATAATGATTTTATTATTTTTTCTTTGGCACAATTGACAAATCTAGGTGGCCCACTTTTGGTATGCCCACTACTGGTACATCAAAAGTTTGCTATGCCCACTTCTGGTGCATAGGAGTGATCTAAGTTTTTAATTTTTAAAAAATTATGTTACAATTATTTTGATATTTCAGGTGATTATTATTTTAGATAAAAGTTTGAACAACCATAAAAAAATACAGATTAGCGAAACTTCTCAAAAGTTTAGATGATAATTGAAGAAATACCCTTAAGTGGCCCACTACTGGAGCATTTACCTTAAATATAGCAAACTAATAATGTTATTCCAATATTGAAAAAAAATGGACATGGTGGACATTTCATTTCATATAAGAACCTAAAAGACACTTGAGATGTGTCAGAATCTTAACATAATTCTTTTAATTAATTGCTACTAATAACTTCTTACAACTTTTCAGTATTAGAAATTCTATAATCTGATGCATGAGTCTGACTTTTCGTTGTAATTGATGAGGTTGAGGGCATTTTTAATGTTATAATCCACAATACTTAAACTTGGTAACCCACAGGATGAATTGCCAAATATTTGCATGAGTGTATTGATGACATCTAGCATTGTATAGTATAGTGAAAATGAGACATGCTTATTTGTATGTTTTTATTTTCTTCAGTTAACAAACTGTGCTGGGATACATAATTGTAACATATGGCTGGGACATTTTATTAACTCATCATTAACTGCATACTTTAAGTATTACTGTAGTATAAAAAAGAGATTCTAACCTCTAGTCCAGAGGTTCCCAACCTGTGGTACATGTACCCCTGGGGGTACATGAAGGACTAGTTGGGGGGTAAGCAAAATCAAAGTTGGTAATGGAGGAAACGAGAAAACCTAAGGAATTTTTAAAAGTTACAGAATTTTGTTTCTTGTAGTCAATACTTGCCATTTAATGATTATACCACTTGAATAGTTGATTGTTATGGAATGTAATTTTTAGCTATCTGTATAAGTCAATGCAAAATTATTACAATACTGATTTCGATTGTTTTGGCATTGAACTAATGCTATTGTAAAAATGCAAAACAAAAAATATCTAGCAAACATTATTGATTCGAATCATTTGACTCTTAAGCTAACTTAACCCCTTAACTTTATTGATAAAAACTTCTCTGCATATAGTTAGTGATTGTGGGGAGGGATTACAGTAGGGGGTATGCAAAAATATATAGATTAATCAAAGGGTACATGCGGCAACAAAGGTTGGGAACTCCTGCTCTAGTCCAATGCATTGTGGCATGATAATGTTTTAGGCTTGATTCATCTATCTTAGCTTCATCTAGCTTAATTACATCATAAACTGGAGTAAGTACAGAAAATAATAGCTAAAAAAAGAAAAGATATAAGAAAGAGAATAATAAAAGCAATGTATCTGGCACGTGCTAACGCTGCTGCATCCAGGAAAAATTGCGATGACAAAGGTATTAAAACAATTGAAAGAAAAAACAAAATGTCTATTATAGTTTTATCTTTCAATTGTTTTAATATCTTAATTGCATCAGCTGTTGTATTCTGTAGGTACATAAAGATTTTACATCTTGCAATTTACAGAAAGAATGCCAACCTAAAAACATTGATAAAAAACTAGTGTTTTGAAATTTGTTCAAGCATTGGATAGTAATAAACTAGCTTTTTAATTTTGGCTTATTTATAATTGTATGAGAAGCCATTGACAATATTAACACATCAACCTTTGCAATTTGGTTCTATTTCACTTGCATAGTACCTTTTCTTCTGATTTATTTTTATTGCTTTATATTATTGCAATAATTACTCTTTTTGCCTAATGCGGTTATTAATATTTATGTTCAGTTTGATTTTCCTCTTTCTCAGTTTTGTTTTAATTTAAACTATGGGTAGGCAAGATACCTCTTCATGACCCTTAGGTCTTTTTATTTAGTATCCCCTCTCCCTGCCCTCATTAAGGCAATTTACTGCAATAGTGCATTCTGTTGAGACCTTTCTCACAAACTAAAAATGCTAACTCTATTTCATTTCTATCATTTAATAGTGAAAGATAGTTTCTTTCATGTTTGTGGCCTATGGTCACTTTGTGAACATACTGGTGCAATAAGGTAAGATTTAAGGAAACCATTGATGTGTGTTAAACATAGCCACAATCAAGAGATTGATTGAAATTCTCAATTCTTCAAAATAAACTTTCTTTCTCGTATTCACATGTATAAATTTATTTTCAATTAAAATGTTTTTGCTTCTGAAAAAAATCAAATGTATAACCTTCCTTTTAATCATTTTGAATTCATTCCAGGTGAAAGCAAAGAACCCATTAGATAATATGGATTTTGAAAGTTCGGAATTTAAAGGGCACGTTAAATCATTAGCACAGCTTCTTGGTGTGTCTCCTCATCCTGATCACTTAGAAACACTGAGTGCTTGTTGCACTGTAATTCAACAGTCTTTCTCTAAGGAAGCTCTTGAAAAGAGAAAAAATGCAAAGAAGGGAGGAAAAGCATCGTCGTTAATGGAAGCACCTTTAGGTTTTGAAACTAATGATGCTGTTTTAGACAAAGCAGCTAAAATATTGAGACTATGCTTCATTCATGATTTGCGTGATCTTCAAACCAAAATCAATGAGATTATTGTTTCTGTGCAGAGTATCACTGCAAATCCCAAAACAGATACACGTCTTGGGAAAGTTGGTAGATAAGAACTTGGATCTTACAGTACACTTTATTCAGTCTGTAATATGAAAGGTTTATTGTATATTACTAATAAAAAATTATTAATAAATTTGTGCCTATTCATTTTTGTTGAAACTATTTTAATGAAGAAACTTTAATTTAAAATCTTTATCATACCATATAATGAATACAAATATCTACCCTATAATAATATATACGATATAATGAATTTAAAGAAATTCTGAACCAAGGAGGAAAAGAGTAAAATTTAAGTTTTATTTTTTTAATCTTTAAATTGTCAACACACAAGTGCTTCCCTTCATATTAAGACTATTAAATAATTTGAGAAGTTGTGTGATTTTAATATTAGGCTGTATAACTCCATTTCCTAACTATTGAGCATATGACGATATAATATTTTTAAAGTATTAATTTTCACATATTTTGACATTTATAGGGTATTACTCTTGAAACACGCTACAAACATATAGATTCTTCCCATTTATCATTAAAGAGGAAAAAAATTTCATTTTCTATAATTTTTTATCATTATTTTAAAAACATCTGCATCTTCAGAATTCCGTCTTGCAAATTTATTCTCTTCAAGGTTGTCGATTTTTTTTAAAAAAATCTATTTATTTGATTTAAATCAAGATTTTTTTGATTTTAATGATTTTTTTTTAAACTACATATATATTTAACATTTGTATATTAGACAATGAGCCCTACAGTCAAAGAATTATATATATATATATATAACAACATACCGGTCATTAAGCTGTACTTTCTTTTTAAAAAAAAAACAAATTTAAAAAATTGAGTTCAAAAATGTAACACCTATTTAAAAAATATTTGTGAACTAAAATATAAAAATATACTTTTGAAATATAAGACAATTTTACTAAGGAAAAAATTAACAATATAATAAAAATTGCCGTTTCTTGATTATAGATATATTATTGTATGTTAGAATACTGGAGAGTTTTACACTCATTTGTTTCCTTACAAACACAAGTTTTGAAGCTTTCTCTAATTCTTATCTGTTTCACCCAAAACATTAAATAAAAAAAATTTCTAGATAAAATTTTTAAATTCAGGCTTTGAGGTGCATTGAGTCACCATCAGGACTATCTGTGTGCCAAATTTCACGACTGTAAGTGCGACAGATTCATCTGGACATTGCGCACACGCTCACAAACATTGCCTTTTATAAGGATAGATCATAATTTAAATTGCACTATGTAGATGCTTGCATTTCTTTTGGAACATTTATATGCATTACTTAATTATCTTACATTTGAACATTATAGCAATATAAAAACTTTGTTGTCCCCAACACTATTTAGTTTTCTCCGGTATTACAATGAAACTCACTTATTTTACTATTTTCTTTCTTTGTAAACATGATCCTTTCACAATATTTGTTTTATTTTATAAAAAAAAGGAGCAACTCATACTTTGCATTTTATTGTGTTGCTCATTAGAGATTTATTTAATCCTTTGTGGCGAAGTGTGCCAGTTAATGGCACACCTAATTTCACTCGCTTCTCAACCGTTAAATTAAACTATATTTGAAAATAATAGGTTTAGGATTGGGCTAATAGTACTCCTTTTAGAATGTATATAGCAGTCTTTTGAAATTTTGTTTCGGAATAGGAATTATTAGAGATAAAGTTTGGGAAAATTCCTTGACTCGGAGAAAAGAAATTTTTCAGTTCTGGACGTTTAACAATTTTAGCAAAGTAACTCGAAACTTTTTCTCCAATATTCTTGAAGTTTTAATTTATAATTTTCAGTAAGATTCAACAATAATTTTTGAGTGTATCAAGGTGGCTGTATCTAAGGGGGTGACCCAAAAGGGGGACAACCCTCCTCCCCTCAGAATGAAGTAAGTTTTTAAAAAACTTATTTTGTAGATTCTATGTCTATACAATAAACTAAACTCATTCATGATGTTTTCTCATCATATTTCCAAAAAATTGCCTTGAGCCGCGAAGGGTTAAAATCTAATTTGCTTGTGTTCTCAAAAATAAAGATATGGAAAGTATTCTAGTTACATCAATTCAATAAAATATTTTTTATGTTCTATATATTCTTTCTTTAAATATACATTTAAAAATACTTTAAAATCACTATTTAAAGATATATGAACTATTTTATTTCATTAAAGCAGATTAACTTGATATTTAAAATAAAGTGATTTAAATCAGTGATTTTTTTAAAAAAATTCAGTTGATTTAAATCGGTGATTTTAATCAACTGATTTAAATCACCGCAACCCTGATTCTCTTGTTGTCAATGTAAAGTATGAGTGCTAAATGTCATAAATTTTGTTGATCTCATTTCTGGGTCATTCCATTGTGACTATCGTAATAATATGACAAAATACTCTTAAATAATCTCCGATGAAACTTTTTATCCTTATATTTTATGTAATACTAGTCAGTATAATATATCCATGCAGAAATTATTTTAAAAGATAATGATTTATACAAATTAAATTTTTAACTTTGCGACTAACCACATAAAAGATAGCTCGGCTTTAGCACTAGATTTTTCCGAATTTTGATAATAAAAAAAATCTATAATTAATTATAGTAATACATAGGATTATTAAGTTTGTAGTAAGAACAATTTTGGATTGATTAATAATCAACAATAATTATTTATTGATATTTTTATTATTTTAATGGTGTGACTAACGTAACAGTTAGATCATCATTAATAAAGTGTTTAAAAATGAAGAGTTGATACAAAGCAATTTTAATACAAATGGAGTCCTTTCTTAAATTTTTTGTAGAGGGCAATAATGTCTCTTCTAGTTTCATATTTGATGTAAAATGGCATGTTTTCACTTAGTTCAATAGGTCCCGACAAAATGAATATTTTCTGGACTATTTGCACATTATCAACACTTGGTCCCTTGAAGCTTAAGTCAGTTTCTTGCAAAAATTTTATTTTGCACATTTCTGAATTTGCATCATATTCTGTTGCTCGTCCTATATACCAGTTGCCATCATAATAGACACTGAAATATTTCTCTAACTCTATGAAAGTTACACTAATTTTTGAGAAACCATTGACTTTTGATTCCAGGATACAGACTTTAGTTTTGAAAGGAATATCATCTCCAGTATTTAAAAATATGTTAACACTTGAAGAGCCTGCTTTTTTTTACACAGTAGCAAGACTGTATGCCTTTGAGCTCATTAATTGATTCGAAACCTTTCTCGAGTGCAGCCAGTTCAATCCAAATTTCTTTCTCCTCTACAAAAAGGCATTTTATATTTGTCTGCTGTATCCACTTTGAAAAACTCAATGACACTTTTGATGATGGTTTGTCCCTGCAGCACCTTCTTCCACACATGATGCTTCAAAACTGCACCAATGCCATCACGAGTCCCTTTTCCATGGTACGAAGCAGTGAAGTTCCACTCGCAAAATATTGCATTTGAAAACAGCAATGATATGCTATATCGATTCTTAAAATGTGCTGATGCACCATCTGACCAATGCAATCAGCGTTAAATTTGTTGCAAACAATTAACTTGATTATGTTATTCGCAGTCTTAATATTATTTATTTTCCATTTGCTCATTTTTAAAAGGAAAGCAAAATTCTCGCAATATGGGCAGCTACATACTTCGGTCTTCACATCCTGCAGTTTCAACATCTGAGGGACGAAGTTCACAAAATTTTAAGAGACCAATTTTCAATATTAGGATTATCAATTTTAAATAACAGAAATGTGTCTTTTAAGTTGTACATTAACAGACGTTTCTGAAAATGTGCTTTTTTATTGATCTCTATACTTCGGATGGACTTTACATCTTTTTTTCCAGGAAGATGTCTTGATACATCATCTCAATAGTAAAAAGCTTTCACACACTCGGGCCATTCTTCTTCTGAGGTTTAGTAGATGTAATCCTACGTGTGAAGCTAATTTCTCCAAAACTGCTTGCTTTTTCCTTGGACTAGAAGGCAAAAACTTCTTAACTTTTCTTACTGCTTTTCCTAATGCTTGCGGTGATGAATATGCTCTAAAAGTTGGCTGTTGGCTCATAGCAAACTGACTTTTTTTTTCGCTCTCATCTTTCACATTCTCAGTTTTGCTGCTTCAGTTTCCTTTTTTTCAGTTTCTTATCCCCTTCCTTTTTTAGTCTTACAGCTCTCATTCCACTTTTGGCTTTTATTTTATCTTCAAGCTTTTTTGCTTCACTTTCTGCTGTGTTTGGTCCTGCCATTTTGATTTCTGACGAAAAAAAAAAGTGACTCTTTAATTTTTTAAAAATATGTTTGCAATGCTTTTTGAAAATTTAAAAGGAGGAAGTTATTTTAGAGTCAAAAATAATGTGACTAACATAACAATAATATTTGTTACGTTAGTCACATTTGATAAGTTACGTTAGTCACAGCTCTAAATCATTAATAAACACAACTGAATTAAAATTTTTAAATGATTTATATAAGTTAACTAACAAGTTAAGAAAATTCATAAAATAAAAATTCTAGAAGTACTCTCTGTAATTTCAGAGAGAAAATTAAGAATTTTGTGACTAACATAACAAAGAACAAGTAAGTAAAAATTTGTTGAGAAAAATATAATTACCTCTTAAGATATTCAGAAATTGTCTTCTTGACAGGCAGTTAGGTGTACAATTTTTCCAAAAAATGTATTCATTGAACAGGAAAAATGAAAATAACTTTATAAAATAAGTTGTGAGCTAGGTAGAAAAAATAGGATTAAAAACACTCAAATACAAGCATGTGTTCTTTCTGAAACAAAATTCAAACCAGCCACTATTGGAAAATTCTGTTCGCAGATCTAGAAACTTCACCGAAAAAAAATGCTGTATCACAATTGCAGTTACAGTGAAATTTTATTTAGGTGTAAAAGATAACTATTTTTCATGGAATGACCCTTCTCTCATATTATTTAAGGAAGGTAAATTATAAATTTTATTGTGAAGGTGCTGCATAGCCAAAAGTGGCTCTATCATCATGAAATACACTAGCAAAAAATGATTTTATAAAGTATTTAATGCATGCTTATATCTTTCTACTTTTGTGTATACAAAGAAAAAGTATTGTAACCATCAAAGAAAATTGTTTGGAAATATTTTTTTCCCTGCTTCCCAAGTCTGAAAAACCCATTTTTGAAATTATGACAGTCTGTCTATCTCTGAACTCAAAAATGCAATGAACTCGAAGGATAAAATTTGGTGTATGGTCTTTTAAATTTTTGATGAAGTCTGTGTGAACGCTACAACTTAAAAACACAAGCTAGACAGATGAAATTAGGCTTAAGGTTTTATCATCAGATTGTAAGTATGTATCAAATTTTGAAACTCGCCCCCCCCCCCGCCTACTTTTTTTTAAGGAAAATCAAATTTTTATTTCATTTTAGCTACCTAGGAATTACAACAAAGCAATAGTTTGGGAAAACTCAATATTTTTTTATTTAAATTTTGTTGTCTACCCCTATACTCCTGGGTCTTTTAGATGTCTATAAATTTTTTTACCCCTTCACTTTTTCCACCCAATCGCCGCCACTGCTATCAATGATGTTAATTCTATTATTCGTCTCCTGCCTCTGGAATATTTTGCGTTAAATCAGCAAGATTTTTAACATGTGCCATGGGAAACTACCTTACCATTAAAACTCTTAAAAGTTGAGAAATTTTCACAGCAAAATTTACCTGTTGAAACCAAGTGATCATATTTCTGCCTAAAATGGAAGTCATCCAAATTTGTGAATTTCAATACCCTTTGGAGCCAATACCTCAACATGACAACAGCTTTCAGATAAATTTATATTTTCATCTACACTTGCATTTTTATGAACTAATTGGAACACATGCCAATACAACGATTCCTCTTCTGATGTTTTTATGGATTATCATACCATCAAATTTTTACTATCCTGCCGATGTCTGGTCTCAATGCTCAGAAAAGATTGTGCTTTGATAATGGCCTTTTACTTCTTCAGGACAATTGAAGCAATCTAAAAATATTTGTTACTTCTGTTTTTTGACACTTCTGCCGACTCTATCCAGAGTATTGGTCTTTAAAGGGAAATGCGTGTGCCTGGGTATTGACTCATGTTAACTTCAATTTATGAAGAAAATTACGATTAATCAGTATTATGAAGGGGGAAAAAAGGGAAGCAAAATTTATAAATTCATTGTAAGAGGTACTGTTATTTTTAGGAATTCAAAATTCTTTTATTGTTCCATTAAAGTTTTAAAATATTTATATATATATATAGGTTGATTTTGTTTTTAAATGTTCTTGTACTGATATCATTGGATAAAGTAAGTTTTTAAGACATACGAGACATTTTGAAAAATTATGGCAACATCAAATTTCAAGTTACTTCTAATTTTGTTTATCTTTAAATTATGTTCAAAGTGTTAAAATTTCTTACGAAATATGCGAAAGTTAAATTAAGTATAAACATAAACTCCCTCAGAGATCCGAGAATGAGGATCAATGCGGAAGGCCAATGATTCAACCCTGCTTCCTGCACCTCTTTAAAGAATGAAAAAAAAAATCACAGTAAATTCCTTCAATCTCAGGGTCCCAGAGGATCAAATAATAGGTATCCTAAATTTTCAAAGAGGAGCCACGAATTATTTTTAAAATTCAGAATCTCTCCCAACAGGATGTGTGATGTGGGTGAATTTGGATTTGACCAATAAAATAGGGGGAGGGGGGGAATGCTCATCTCTTTTTAAGTTAATTAATCCCCCATCAGCCTTCCTTCATAAAGAGAAACAGTGTCTACAATGTGAATTTATTTTTTCAAAGATGTGCCACCTTCTTTTAGTTTTGTTGCTCCTATACATTTCCATTTTGTTTTATTTCTGCCATGTCTGACCACCCCATTTCCTTAACATTCCTCTAACTTATTGTAAATTAAATAAGTTTTCAACACTTGCCAATTCTGGCCAAATTGTTATACAAGTCTGCAGAGTAAAACTAATAAATTAGGAACTGTGTATCTTTAGTATTTTCTAGAAAGTTGTATCTGTTGTACACCTTAATACTATTGAATATATATATCTCTTTTTCATTACTACTGGTTACTGCAGTGTTTACTGGTTATATATAGTTTGCAAGATACTTGGACAAAGAATTCTTATCAATGATATCAATTTTATAATTCATCTCGTATCTATAATATTTTATAAATTTATAGTGGCAGTTAATTCAACATTTTTTCATTGAAGTTATTAGCAGAATCTCTGATAACTGCTATGGGTTACTTGAAATTTCTTAATGATGAATAAGACATCTTTTTGATTATGGAGCTTGTTAAAATTAGAGGTTTTATTACAAATTCGACGGCAATTTCGTCGCTTCAGTAAATTTGTCTCCTGTAAATTAAATTAAATCAAATTCTTGGGAAACCACCACCCAAAACCAGATAATAGAAACCAAAAGCATTGCATATCTCTGTCAAAATATTGAAAAATCTTGCAAAACATTGAATTTCATAATTTCAAGTACAAAAAGAATAAGTCATATAGAAGGAATAATGAATTTGACAGTGCTTGCAAATAATAAAGGAAAATTGCAGTATGAATTCTGATGTAGAAACCAAATTAATTTTAAACAAAACAACCAAATAAACAAATTTATTTTACATATCTTTTTACAAATTTGCAAAATTATGTCTCCTATACAATGATATTCAGCGGAAATATTTGTTTTCCTTCTTCCTGAAAAAAAAATATATATATATTATTATAAGTAAAATAGGTCACTCGTATTATAAAGCATTCAGATGGCATGATTGAGCCTTTCTTTGTTGCAAATAACTTTATTTTTTAATTAATAGACATGCAGAACCATACACATATATATATATATATATATATACACATATATATATATATATATATATACATACATACGTATGTACATATGTATACATACGTATGTATGTATATATATATATATACATACATACATATATATACATACATACATATATACATACATACACCTATATACAGGGATGCCACTCACAAAAAAGCAAAAAAGAGGAAATCACGCGCGAATTAAAAAAAGCAAAAATGAGGAAATTGTGCGTGAATTTAAAAAAGTTAAAGTGTGGGAATCGCACGCAAGTAAAAGAATTTGTGAAGTAAAATTTCCATTTTTCATAACATTTATGCATGAATTTCATGAATTAATATAATATATAATAAAATGAAAATTTAGTTATAATTGAAATCAATGTTATAAAATTAAAAGCTTTTTAAAAAATAAGCTGACTGCATAAAAATGAGGTTTACTCACACATACAAATATATATATATAATTTAAATTTGATTTTTAATTACAATTTTTACCCAATAAAGCTGTGCATGAATATTAGAAACAGAAATCCAATCCAAATCATATATTTTTACAATTAAAAAATGTCCAACACTAGGACAGAATTTAAAATGTTTAAGTTACTAAAAAGTTAAATTACTGCATTCTTCACACAAATTAAAAACTTTGAAAAATACTAACAATATTATTAATTTTATTACAATGCTGTATTTTTACACTCAAATGCAGCAAATCTATAAAAATAAAACATTTTCATTTTTTATTTTTAATATTTGCATGCAGAAACATCTCTTTGATATATATCATATAGCTAGGATATTATTTTTTAAATTTTAACATTTCTTTTAGAATTAAGTTCAGAATGAAAGTTTTTGACAGCTGCACTTTTACTTTTATCCTCAACTTTTCTTCTTTTGGATTCATTTACATTTTCGCCACCATTAAAATTTGGTTCATGCAGTCTCTTTAAACTATGTGTTAGTTTTTTCTTATGATTTATCCTTTGCCTTTTAGTTGCATCTGCAGACATCTTTTTTGCAGCTTTTTTTGTCAGAGCTTTTTCTTTACTGGCATTTAATTCTTTTATTCTCTCTTCTCTTAATGATTTATTTTGTTTAAGTTTATCAAAGTAAACTTTCCGTGAATTTCTTACATTTCTCACCAGTTTCGGATCAACTTTTTCTTTGAGAAAGTCATGTTTGGAAAACATACAAACTGCCGATTTTTTTTTTTTTTTTTGTGAAGCGCAGCTCATACTTAATGCTCTACATAGCATTAAATGTTGAAACATTTAATCTATTGCTTCCAGGTGTAATCACATTATTCAATATGCTAAAGCTACTTTCCACTTTGGGTTCATGGAAGCAGGTTAGCAAAGCAAATGCCATCCTTGAAAGTAGAGGATATTTCGAGGTATTCTCCACATCTCTCCACCATAAATCAACAGATTCTTCTACAATATCACTAAAACGATCATTTTGAAAATTATGTATTTCCAAATCACATGCTTCTTTTTCTGAATCTTGAACAACATTTGAAGCATAGAGTGGTAGTTCTTTCATCGATTCTAATGCAACAGAAGTCCTTCTATTGCATGGATCCAGTGAAGATACTGCCTTTAAAAAAGGGTTGGCAAAAGGCATTTTTTCCACAAGCCACTTAGCACACCCAATGTATGCCTTAAATACACATATCTTAAAAATTTATTATCACAATCAATTGAGATTTCGGAGCCAACTTT
>BGPR01000341.1:10721-32574 GCA_013235015.1 Araneus ventricosus | reverse complement strand
TTTGCTTTTAGCAAAGTGGGAACCTAGTAGCTACGCTTTCTCATTGAATGTTAGAAATCTAGGTGTTTTTTTTTTTAATTCCAAAAACGAGAATTTCTGCAGGGTAAACACATCACTAAACTGTCTTCCTCTTGGCGGCTATGAATCGGCGATGCAAAGTGGAGAGGAATGGCTGTGTACCTTAAACTTAACCAAAAATTTTTTGGAAATACAAAAATTATGTAAATACAAGAAAAATTATATGAAACGGAGAAAGCTTTCGATTTTTTGAAATCGACTTTTTTGTATATACTTTTTAAACCAGAATTTTTCCATTTTCACAGTTGATGCTTTTTTTGGGGGATAACGACTACTTTTTATGATTTTTCGTATGTCGTTTAATAGAAAAAAAGCACTAATTAATATCATAGGCATCTTTCCACCCAATGAGCAGCTGGCCACGATATTTATTCATTTTGTCAGGTTTTTTGTCTTCCTTTTATTTCTTATTTGTATTGTTTATATATATATATATATATATATACAGTAGACTCTCTAATCCAACGCATATGGGATTGGACACCTGTCGGATTATAGAGATTGTCTGAACTATGGAGGGTGAATTAAAAAATATAAACTGCATTGTACTGAAAAAGGGAAGGTTTCAAGTTTTAACAGGAAAGGACTCATCACCAAGTAACATGTTCCAATAGGTGAGTCAGACTAGTAGAATTATAGAGTATACTGTGAGTGTGTGTATATATATATATATATATATATATATATATCTTGAATTTCACCAAGTTTAACCACTTAACAGTTTTGCCTGAGCACTGTTCGGACACTGTGAAAGGGGACTTCCCTGATTTGTCCAAACGCTGCTCATGTAGGTGAATTTTCTAAGCAAATCCATCGATTTTCCCGGCATTTTCACTTTCTTTACTTTGCAATATTTCTAGTAAATGACTATTTGGACTGCCAATTTCAATTTATAAAATCAATTTGAATGCAAAATTGCTTATAAAAATGTGCTTATTTTTGGATGCATACAGCAGAAAAAAGAAACTTAAGTAGCTAAAGCATTTTTTTTTATTAAATTTCAGTTCACTAAATGGAAAAAGAATTTTTTACCGTCAATTAAAAAATAACTTATAAAATGCTGGAACTCGCAATACAGTGAAAAACTAAAAATATGCCATGTATCTATCCAACTATTCAACGAGCTGGTAGCAAAATGTTATTTTCAATTTCAGGTGCATTCATCATAAACCTGTTATATTAAAAATAGCCATAGCAAAGATATAAATGCAGGTATTTACAAGAACTGATTTTTAAACATCAATTATTAAATCACCTGATATGAAGACCAACACCGCCCTTTCAGCCCCAGCATAAATATGGAGAAGGCCCCCAGTATATAAATAAAATCTTTAGTACTAGAAAGGAGCATGTACAATATTTATTCATATCTAAATAGTAATATTTAAATTATAAACCACTGATATTAATATAAAAAACAAAATTAATATAATTGTAGTGCAGGACCCCATTAACCCAACATATGTCCAGTTACACAACCTTAGGGACACTACCGGTAAAAACTATAATAATTTAACATTTTTTTATGTGACCATAAAAATATTTTTACGTTACCATTTTCATTATATTAAAATGCATGCATAAAAATGGAAAAAAAGTATTTTCTTTATTAAAATAAAGTTCTACCATCACATTTCTATTTTGTCTAGATTATTGAATCCTTTGTCTAATATACTATTGTTACTTATGGTAGCCAAACAACTTCAAGTTAGAGTGATTGAAGAAAGAAAGCACAGAAAGTAGGAATACTTAATTACGTTTCATAACCATCGAAGGTGGTTCAGGTTCCCTTTTATTGAGATTCCTGAAGGCAAGAGTTAGACGTTTGACCCACACAGAATATCCAAGCCTTATGCAGGAATTCAACCTCTGGCTCCTGGCTTGGCATAGCTGTGCATAAGCCACCTTATAAGATCAAGTAGCATCCAATGTATTACAAAACACAATATACATACAGAACCAAAATTAAACGACTGATTACTTTAAAACTTATTTTAGTAAAAGTTGCATTTAAAAAAATGGCAGGGAAAAGTTGTTAATAGGGCCGACACAGATACTAGTTTGATAATATTAAAAGATAGTTATATGAAATTTTTTTTAAAAAAAGACATTTTCACAGCAAATGATATTTTTATATGTCAGTTTGAAATATTTCTTTAAAATCATTCCAACAAAGACTTACTACAAAATAAATTTTTAAATGAAGAATTGATTTTATACAACAGTTTTGATTCTTTTTTATGCATGATAATTTAGTTCAAAATCTAAGTAACCTTAATCATTTTCAATTTCTCTTAATACTAATACAAAGTACCTAAAAATGTTAATCGGAAGAAATCCAAATGAAAGAATATTGCTAACATTTATATGCCTCTTTCCAGGCATATAAAAAGTTGATGTAACTTTGCTGTAAAAAGCCTTTTATAAACAATTATTTAAAAACTTTTCAATTTCTCCCCATCGCGTTTAAAAACTATCATATTCGAACAACAATATTGAATTATATGAAAGTTGAATATCCTGAGTGTCCATGGGCACTTATAAATTAAATATGCAATTGAAATTGCAATTCGATAATTAATTCTCGAAGTTTCAAATATAAAAAATATTGATCTGTGGGAAATCTTGTCACTTTGTTTCTCTTAGAGAGCCACAAAAATTCTGCTTGCTGCAATGCCAACAGCTTTCTAAATCTTAATGGTATTCAATTGGAATTTTTATACAAGCTGCTTTCGATATCTTGCTTCGACGTTATGAAAAAAAAAACTTATGATATGTTTGCACATGTGCAGTTAAATATTATTTACTACAAATACCCATATTTCTCCAAATATTTAAGGTATTTACTTCAAATTGTAATATAATGCTTTGCTATTACATTGTCATGTATTCTGTAAGTTTTGTATGATTTGGTTGAAAACTCTGTATGTTATAAGCAAAAAACGCAAGGAAAAATTGGGGATATTTTAAAGAAAACTTTATATTTTCCTGAATATGCATGTTATTTTTAAAAACATGCATGCATACTGCAAGTAGACAATGTGCATAGGAAACAAAACCATTGATGAAAACTTTCAAATCATTATCAGCTTTCTATGAAGCAGGGCAAGACAAATCCCTTTTCATCATCAATTTTTAGATGGTCCCCTAAATGCCCTTGTGGCAAAATCTTCACTATAAAATGCAAATCCCAATTATTGTATGTCCCATAATTCTCCACAGCTGATTGTGAACCATAGTATTCAAATTAACTTCAAATGTTTCTCATTTTATCAATCTTGCAATACTTTTAGCCAGTAGTATATCTGTAAGCAGAAAGTCATTGTAATGTTAATCTGTCAAATTGTTCCAAAAACGCTGATAGAGAAATGATTGCATCTGTAAGACTTCATGATGAAAATACAATATTGTAGTTTTGCAGATGAAATAAATCAAACAAATTTTGATTGGAATGTATTAAAATTTTTGTTCACAAAAATTAATGCAATCTAAAACATCCTTTTACTACAACCATATGTTAAAATAATTTTTAATGGATATTTTTATTTATTGCAATTAAAGAAAGGAAATCACATTCAAATATTTTAACACATTAAAAAAGTATAAAATTTTTGTAAAGAAAATTTGACTCACAATTCTGAAATGCTGAGTTCATTATTAACCACATCATTTTTTAGCAGACCAGGAATATGGAGATGAATACCGACGGCTCCTATAATAAAATGGAAAGATCAATACAAATTTACTGTAAAAGCTTAACTAACTAGCATGGTCAGGAAACGCTGATTTCCAGATACCTGAAAAGTTCGGATAGTTGAGTGTGACAGGAAAAATGGGGGGGGGGGGCTTTTTTCTTTTTAGATTTTTTTCGGTACTCCAGAATGGCAAGTCTTTTTTTTTTCCCTTTATTTATTTACTCTTGGAATACCGGCAGATGTTGATTCCAATTATGTAATATCACGCACAGAAGAATTGGAGGCGCGTAACCCTTGCGATCTTTTAAAAGATCATTAGTTTTGATATTCAATCTGGGATTTGTTTATGATCACTTAAAAGAGTTTTATTACACTTGCTGAGTAGAATATTTTTCAGTTTCGTCGGCTATTTTTATACGTTTATATTTTTACAATCAATATATTTATGGTAAAAATTCGGCTACAGATTACACTTTTTTTCTTTATCATCAATGTTAAATTAAAATCTTCATATGTTTTGTAAATACAATGTTATGGAAGATACAGACGTATTCTTAATTATATTTAATGCACATTTCAAAATTACAAAAACAAATTATTTGGCCGAAAAATCTAAAAAAAAGGTTACACAATCTACCCCCTCCCATTTTTCCCGTCGCATTCAACTATCCAGACTTTTTCAGGTATCCGGAAATCGGTGTTTCCCAAGCATACCGGTTAGTTAAGCTTTTACTGTATTAGGAATAGTTCATTCCATTTATAATTACAATGAAGTATCAATTCTAAAAAAAAATAATGTAATATATTGGGGAAAATGGCACTCTATAGATCGTCAAAGTTTCAAAGTAATTTGTCGTTTTCTAACAAAAATTAGGGATATCATTTATCCCTCTCTATGCATTTATTTTGATGTTTGTAAAATTTAATACAAAAACAGCTTTCACTATATCCTAGAAGATTATGCCACTAATAAACATATGAAATTTTTTAGTCATCAGCAAATTTTTTCTACTCAAAATGGTGGATTCATCTAAACCCTTGACTATAGCATTTTATGAAGACAGCCTTAATATACAGAAAAAAAAACTAAAAACTTAACAATTATTAATTAATACTGTATTTCAAACATTCTTACACTATTTGCCTTATCCCTTCACAAATTCACTAGTTGCCTTTGGTGACTAGCTTGCTTGCTGAGAATATAATTTCAGTTGAAACTCTGATACATAATTAAATATTCAGGGTTCCCTTAAAGTACTTTTAAACTTCAAACTATGATAGACATTTAACCTGAGTTCTTTTAGTAGCCTTGCACATGTTCTGTTCATTATGTACATAAATGCCCCTAATAAAGTCAAGTAACTGTCAATGTAACATCTAATTGCACATTGTCAGCACCAACTTCACTTAAAATGGAACAGCACATTTTATGTCCAGCGGCATGTTAGCTAGATTACTTTTTACATGCTGATAAAAGAAAACATAGCAACCATAATCATTTAGCTTACTGGATATATTTCTTAATACAAGTAATATCTCGGAGAGCTTGGTTTACAGATTCCACAAAAATTCTGATGAAATAAAATAAGATAGTAAAATGTACTAGGATTTTATTTCAGCTTTCAACAATCCAGGAGAAACACGCAATTATACATTCATTTAAACAATGAAAACAGTTTGAATTTCATTGGAACAATGAAAAGCATTGATAAATTATGCTTAAAAATATTTTTTAAATTTTATTAAAATTAGAGAAAAATTGTATGGCAACTTAATTGATATTGAAAAGGTTATTTTTTACACTTTTAAATGGCGTAAAAATGATTTTATACTGCAATATTTTCAGAAGTTATTCAAGTAAAATGCCGAAATTTAATTTTTTTGAAAAAGGACTTCAAAGTGCACATTCCCGCCCTCCAATGTATGTTTGTGCCAAATTTCTTGGCTCTAGGTCCAGTGGTATAGACAGAATGGCAAAAGTTATGGGGCAGAGGGTGGGAAACCTGCAACCTTAAGGCCGAATGCGACATTTTTTAGTTTCTTATGCGGCCTTGCAAGTTACTTACAATTAACACTGCAATAATATAATTGTCTGTAATATCAAAAATAATTACATAACAATAACCCTTATAATTCTGCTCAAGCAGCCTTTTACCAAACTGCCAAAATCTAATGAGGCCTTTCAGTGTAAAAAGGTCCCCCATCCTTGCTATAGGGTGTATCATTACACCCAATTAAAAGTCTTAAATATAATTTTAATGTATCCTAAAATAATTTTTATATTTGAACATAATTTTAAACTTCAAATAATAGTATTCTGTGAAATGAAACTATATTAAAAAGTTTTTTTTTTAAATTTTATGGAACTCTTTAGAATCTCGAAGACAAATACATGCAGCATACTCTTGTTATTCAGCCACTGCCAACTAGAGTTGTCATCAACTATATATAACAACATTTGCATAGTTGTATTGCATGAACAGGGTGGCCATTATTTTTGCTGTTTCAGTTTCCCTGACATTTCCAGGTTTTATAAAAAATTTCCCTGACTTTTTTCGGAGGTAGTCCATCAACCATAGGAGAAAATCACCTGCACATTGGCCATACTAAGTATTCATTCAAGTCAGTATGGTTTGAATAAAAAAGCAAAATGTTTGAAAAAAGAACATTTATTTAAAAGTTTTTAATAATAAACCATAAAATAACTAATACATCTTTACAATGAACAATTCCACTGTACCGAATTTTCCAGGTTTTCCTGATTAAAAATATAAACTTAAAAAACCTTTAGGACGATCAAAATCTCAATAAAAATATACGTTGCAAAAAAAAACATAAAAAGGCAGAGAAAAAAAATGTAAGAAAACTATTTTTTACTGATGTTTATAAATTGAAACACAGAAGCATAATATCCTGTCACACGAATGAAATCGAATAGTTTGCAAAAGAAAAAAAGCAACTTTTTATTCCAACCAACTTGTTTCAATACGAATGGACAATATATAAATAGAAATAAATAAAATAAAGCATCAAAGACAAAAAATTGAGAAAAAATAAAATCTGCGAAAATGGGGAAAACCTGAATTTACCATTTAAAATTAAATAAATAAAAATCTAATTTGAATTTTTTTAAAAAAATTACTGTGGCGTCAGCTCTCCTCTTGTGCTAATCCATAACTTTGCTAATTTGATCTCATATGTCAAAGATCTGGGCGTGCGTAAAGAACAGAAAAAAAAAAATCCGAACATGCATACATAATACTAAAAAAAAAAAAAATTGTTCTTTATATGTATGGGTAACGGCTGTCCCTTACTTTGAAGATCCCATAATTTATCAAAATGATCAGTAATCATAATGTTTCCCAACACTCAGAGAAAAAAAAACATACACAAAATAAACAAAAAAAATGCTGAAAGAAAATATTAGCACTAATTTCAAATACTTCATAATTCAATAAAAAGATCTCCAGAAATGGAAAAACAAACTAATTCTGGTATAACTCCTACTTGATATTAAATCATCATAAAAGCAGGCAGTAGTATGGATGCTAACATGTAGACAGATAAAGAGAAATTTACGATCTTGTAAGCTATCTGAATCTCTTGGACATATAGCCACATCCGAGTGTGATTATACTATAGATTTTCATCTCAAGAAGTATCATCTAATTTAACTACCAAAAGAAAGGCGATTCTGTTCATATAGTCCAGTCAACAAAGGTCCAAAATGGGGGTGAAAAAACATTAATTCATATAGTTTTGAAAATTGCTACACATGTTCATGAGGGGCTTATTATGAACCTACTAAAAGTCCCCGTTCCTAGGGGGATGAATTCGCGGCGCCATCTTGGATTTCATCCCTCCTTTTTAGTTTTTCCTGAATATCTCGAAAAATATTCAATTTTTAAATTACATGTATCAGTAAATTAAAGAGAGTAAAATTCCCTACAAACACATGCTTTAATTTTTGTTTTAGCTTCAATAGTTTCTGAGATAATGGATTTAAAAATTTGCTGTCATCTTGGATTTTATCCCCCTTTTTTTAATATCTTGAAAACTATTTGATTTTCAAATTTCATTAAATACAACAAATTAATGATCGTAAAATTCCCAACCAATGCATGCTTTTATTTATTTTCTAGCTTTAATAGTTTCAGTGATATTTAAGAAAAATTAAAAAGGGGGGGATAAAATCCAAGATGGTTGCAAATTTTGAAATCCATTATCTCGGAAACTATTAAAAAGCTTAAATAAAAATAAAAGCATGCGTTTGTAGGGAATTTTGAGCTCTTTAATTTGCTGACTACATGTTATTTAAAAATTGAATAGATTTCGAGATATTCAAGAGAAACTAAAATAGGGGGATGAAATACAAGATGGCGACAACTTTTGAGACCCATTATTAGTGAAACTATTAAAGCTGGCAGAAAAATAAAGCATATATTTGACAGGAATTTCACGCTTTTTAATTTGTTGAATCAATTAAGAATTGAAAATTGAATACTTTTCGAGTTATTCAGAAAAACTAAAAAAGAGGGAATGAAATCCAAGATGGTCGCAACCTTTGAGACCCATTATCTGGAAAACAATTAAGGCTGGAAGAAAAATATAATCATGTATTTGTAAGGAATTCTACGCTCTTCAATTTGTTAAATCAATTGCAATTTGAAAACTCAATAGTTTTCGATATTCTGGAAAAACTATAAAAGGGGGATGAAATCCAAGATGGCGCCGTGAGCTTACCTCCAGGACTGGGGACTTTTAGTATGTTTATCAGAAGCCTCTAATGAATATGTGCACCAATTTTCAAAACTATAAGATTTAATGTTTTTTTTTCAAACTCTTCGTTGACTGGATTAATAGCCGAAATTTCGGTCCCTCGGAAATCTAAATGTTTACATGAATTTGAATGGCATTCGTTTTTGACTGTCAGTAAATGACTGATTTTCATTGGTTGCCAATGGTGTTTCATTCTATTTATAAAAAAAGGTCAGCGAATTGTCGCTTGCAATAAGAATTATCAAAATAAAAAAAATTCCAGGTTTAGAATAAATTTCCCTGACTTTTCCCGGTCTCCCGAAATTCCCTGACTATTCCCGGTTTTCCAGGTTTCCCGGTCGAGTGGCCACCCTGATGAAACATTTCAAGATGAAAACTCGGAAACAAAAATAGAAATGCATCCTTTTTGTAAAATTCAAATATAAACAGAAAACTTGAACTTTTGTAAATATCTTCAAGTAAAAATTATCAAAAGAAATATAAATTAGATACAATCTTTTAGCAAGGAGGAAGATAAAGTGTTAGATTTAAAAAAATGTTAACAAAATTTACTTAGAATATGATCTTGCAGGTCTGTGAACCAGTGTATGTGCAGATGATCTCTGAGACAAAGCCTAGAACACAAATAGACAAGAAACATTAAATTACGAATGTTATATTAACACATACCAAAATTATTACATTCATATTCATTTTTCCTCACACAGCACTGAAAGAAAGAGAATGCCTCCCATCCCTACCAACAGCAAAATAAGCTGTTCTTTTACTTTATTTCATACTAGTCACTTTTGGTCATCAGCTAGTTCACTAGGAATATTGGTGGCATTTAATATGAATAAAAATAAAATTTGGCAATTAAAATTTTATAACATTTAATATGAATGGAAATGAATC
Organism: Araneus ventricosus; assembly: GCA_013235015.1. NCBI lineage: Eukaryota > Metazoa > Arthropoda > Arachnida > Araneae > Araneidae > Araneus > Araneus ventricosus. The sequence continues at coordinate 23,128 of BGPR01000341.1, read as the reverse complement.
TTGAAGAACACAAAAACTAATTTAACTTCTAACAGCTCTTAATGTTCAAAGTGAGTTCTTTGTCTAATACTAAGTGAGTATTATAACTACTACTAAGTAATACTTGTTTGCTTTGTTAATAGATCTTGGAGTGCTTTATTACCACAAAATATTTGATGAAATAAAATAAAATTCATTACCAAAGAATATGAAAAGATAAACAAAAATTTCATTCATTGGCTTTCAACCACAAAAGAAAAGCATTTTGGTCAAAATTTCTGAATGACAGTTTTATTAAAATTAGGGATGCAACGAATATTCAGACACTATTCGGCATTCAGCCCTTTTGCCGAATAGTAAGCAGATATTCAGCCAAATATATTTAGGATAATAATTTTTTTTAAATGTGCTTTTAAATACACATTTAACAAAGAATATTGCAAAATTACATTTCAGTAGATTTATTATCAAAAAATCTCCTAACATTTACTCAATTTTAAATTGCATAGGTGTATTTATTAAAGTTACATATAATTTATCATGGCAAAGTCTGAAATTATTATGCAAGAACAATAATTTTTCAGCATCTTCAGAAGCGAGTCTGTTTTGTTTAATTTCATACATGTATAATATCAACTAGGGATGTAGCGAATATTAAGTATGAAGTCTATTCGGCCCTTTCCCAAATATTCTCTCTGGCCGAATGCTAAACAGATATTCGGCAGAATAAATTCAGGATAAAATGTTTTTAAAAACTGTTGTTTTAAATATATTTAATAAAGAATATTGCAGAATTACATCCTAGTACATTTATATTATAAAAAACTAACATTTATCCAATTTTAAGTTACATAGAATAATGTTCATATCATTAATAGAGGTCTGTTCCATATGGTTTCATACATATTACCAGCTTCGGAAAATAAAGGTCACTATATATTGCTTGCAAATACTGAAAGATTCTCTTGCTAAATTTGCGAACATTTGAAATATTTTCCCACCAAGTAAGTGGAAACTCCATCCTACCTATTAGAAGTTTTTCAAAATAGTTATTTAATTTTAGTAATTTTAATTTATTCATTCACTTTTCTTCTGTGTTTGTCATTGTCATGTTCTGTAATGATGACTTATTTCTTTACGGCAATCCCAAAATAAATGAAGTTTCTCATTTCTTATTATTGGAATTGAGGTGTTTAAAATATTACAAATATATATATATAAAGATATTAATATTTTTTAAATATACAAATAATAAAAACTCAATTTTTTAAACTTAAATTTTTTCATTTAAAATTTGAAAAAAATTTCTTTACAATCAAAAGAGAAATGTTTTTAAAAGGTACTTTTCTGCTAGCTGGGCGCAAGCGAAAAATCGCCAAATAATGTATAATTCCGCCAAATTTCTTACAACCATTCTCTTGGCGACTTGGCTCGCGTTTGGTTCACAATTGGCGACATTTGCGCCCGGCTAACAGAAAATCGCTTCGCTTGGCGACTTGGCTCGCGTTTGATTCACAATTGGCGACATTTGCGCCCGACTAACGGAAAAGTACCTTTTAAAAATTTGGTATTCGGCTGCCGAATATTCGGTATCCAGCCAAATCACTAATCGTTACATCCTCAATTAAAAAGCAATCAAAACAAGATTTCCAATTAAATCCTAATGATCATGTGTAGTTATCAAATTTCTAAGTTTAGTTTTGAACTTAATTTTTGTATATTTCATTTATAGTACAAGACTTTTTTAAAATGATGCATATTTCCATTCAATAAAGAGGAAAGTTAAAGTGAAGGATCTTTTACAGAGATGTCTGAACTCGGGCGATTCTTGAGAATCACTTAATAATCTACTCAAAATTTAATGATTCTTGACAGTGATATGAATAAGAAATAATTGATGCCCAATTTTTAATTGGTGTATTATCAGAAATTGAATACAAACCACTGCTGATCAAAATGAAGCATTTTTTTTTCATGAATTGGATCTTTTTATATGACAGACTAAGAGGAAGTGTAAAAAGGAATGAAAGAAAAATTAAAACAATTCTATAATGATAAAAAACATACTTTAATTAGTTGTATAACATACCAGACAATATCTGATATAACTGCCAGTAAAATATATTTGAAAATAATTGTAAATGGAAAATAAAGTCTCACATTTTCAGAAATTCTAATTCTTTTTATATCTAAGATTTTACACAGAAGAGAAAGAAGCCAATGTTAAAATAAATGAACTTCCAATAAAATGTAATCTAATTTACAAAAAATTAATTTTCAAAACTTTATACTTTTGGCAAAAGTCTTACAAGGATAAGAAATTCCAGTAAATATAAAATTTAACACTCACCTTCAAGAGAAGCTTTTCCTTTATTTTTTCCTGTGCCAACCTTATATCATCAAGTGTTTTGACGATTGTCTGGACTGCTATTTTGTCCTACACAATAAAAATAAATCTTTGATATTAATATAAATATTTGAAAATGAATGAATGCTAAAATTCTGAAAGTAATATCCATGTCTTTAGTTAAACTTAAAAATCCAGACTTTTTAGTTACATGTGTGTGAAATATATGAACTTTTATGGTAACAAAGCAGTATCTAAATTTTTGACGAGTCTGGAACCATCCAATCAATACGAAACCCTATAGAAGATGCTGCAGTTTCATATAAATAAATTCAATAGTTTTTTTCTTCCTTTATTTATAGTGAAACTAATAAATGCAGTTTTTTTTAAATATCATTATCATATTAAGAGATATTGAATGAAAAGTTACCTCGATTTTTAACCACATATCTTAAGGTTAAAAGTAAATCATTTTTTTTTTTTAATGAAATGAACATTAAAGAATTCAGCATCTACCACTGTAATGATATTTACACTATAATACTTTGATATAATATTAGACTTTCTACTTAAAAATCATCTAAATAAAAAAAAATTCCTTTCCCTTTTTTCTCAGAGGTATATAGAAAGGAATAACAAAGTTTCAAATGCCACAACTTGTTTATAAAATGATGATTTATAAACAGATGTAAGAAATTAAATATGGAAACTTCCCATCATACAATAAAACTAGGTTTCATAAAATTTAATATGAATATAAATGCACCTTGAAAAACACCAAGAACCAATTTAACCTCCAACGGTACTTAATGTTGAAACAGATTTTATCTTTTCATAATTTTTACATTTGCAGTTTAACAATTAGCCTCCTTTCCCAACCAGCTTGTTTGCCAGGGTATTTTCATTCATATTTGATATGTTCAATTTCAATCAAATCTTGTACATAGTTGAAGGAACCATGAGCATCAATTTAAGTATAACGATACTCTCCATCCTACCTATTAGAAGATTTTTTTTCTCAAAATAGGAATTTACTTCTAATAATTTTAATTTGCCATTCAATTTTCTTCTTTGTTTGTCATGTTCTGCAATGATGACTCATTTTTTGAAGCAATCCCAAAATTAAGAGGGTTTCTCATCTATTTTTAGAATTAAGGTATTTAAAATACTTCAAATATAAATAAAAGTTAACATTTTTTAAATATACAAATAATAAAATCTCAGTTCTATTTAATCTTAATTTTTTTTTTCATTAACATTTGGCCGAATATATTAGGTATTCGATCAAATCACTATTTTTTACATCCCTAATAACTTCTACATATTCATTTAGGATCTTTTTTAGGCTCATTGCCCAAGGGAATTTTAGCTACAAAGGCCATTTTCCCCTACTTCCAAATCTCATTCAAGGTAATTTTCATAATAATATACTGTACTAACAAATGAGTAAAATTCCACCAAAATTCTATAGTTCTTTTGTTTAATACAAAGACTACATCAATGCAACTGAATATTCAAAGTCCTTAATACAGGGATGAGATTGGCAAAAAAGCAAAAAGACTGAAATCATATGCGAGCAAAAAATCTGTACCATAACTTATACGCGAAAGAGGTAAAACATCAAAACATGCAACATGATGAAAATATTACACTATAATAATCAATAACTTAATTATTTATAATTCAGTACGTATAAATAAGAAAAAGAATATTAAAATATTATTAAATCATTCACATTAAAAGTTAACAAACAAGTTTAAGACATCATCAGGGGCATCTTCAAATACAAAATTGGACATTAAAACATATTTGCCACATGTACATCACTGAAATGCAACATTCACTCAACAGAAGTCTGAGAAGAATTATATTTAATAGCCTTTTGATAAAAGTTAGCTCAAAAAATAAATAAAAATAAGGACAAATAATTTCCTTTGCTTCATGCAATTGTGTGTGTGCAAAGTGTATTAGCTCTTTATAAATTATAATAATGTATCATATACTGAATTCTGTTTTATTTCTTTTATTTTTATACTTTTTTGCAAAAGTAACAGCACAATGATTTTGCACCTTATAAAGTGAAAGGGGGTTGAGAAGTTGTACAGTTACAATGACTACTAATATATTACAAGGCTAAGTTACTTATACTAAGATACTTAGAGCAAATGCCTATAAATTTAATCAGAAATATAAAATCTTACAAGCTTGACTTTCTTTAATTCTTTCCCAGACGGCTTGTTTTCAGGTACATTTTCATTCCTTTCATTTTCTTTATCATATTCATAATCCAGGCATTCATCAGAGTTTCGATTAAATTCCATTTCTAAAATAAAATTACATCCTTGTTAAAATTGGAAACTGCATAAAAAATTTATACAAATCAAAGATTGTAAAAATCAATTCTGAACATAAAAACTTGCATTTCCCCCCCCCCTTTTAAAGAAAAACGGACACATAAAGAAAGTTTTTTTGTTTCTCTAATACAGTCGAGTTAAAAATAGATTTCATGGATTAACATGCTGATTATTAGAATGCACTGAACATGTTTAAAAATTATTTCAGTAAGTTGTCAAGCAACAATTACAGGTCTTGTGAAAAAAGAAACCTAATTTGATTTAATATTTTTCATCATAAGTGGCTGGTGGATATGTTATATTTTCAATTGACAACCATTGCTCGTAATTTGAAAACTGAATACCACTTGTAAAGAAATGTGTGATAATTTCAAATATCCAGCACAATGCAAAGCTCGGATAAAGTGTGAAGCATCCTTTTGCTCAATTTTTTTGTGTTTCCAGTGCCAAAAATTCATCCCTGTCAAGCAAAACAATTTTTCTAAGCATTTCTAACAAATATAAATCATGTTCGATAAAATAAATATGAAATATAAAAATTAAATTCACATTTCAAAATACTGATTAAAAATCCAAAAAAAGAAAATATTTTACACTCCTTTATTTTTTAGAACCATTCAATTTGAAAACAACTTGTTATATATATACTACTGAAAATTAAGCAATAACTGTTTCAAATGCTGTTCTGTTATTAGAAAAAAAAATATGCCAGTGGCATAGCTAAAAAGGGCGGGAGCGACAGTCAGCCCCAGATGACACTTCAAAAGGGGTGGCAAAATCAGACAAGGAAAATAATTTTAACCAAGAAGAGTAACAACTCTAGCTCAATCCTCATGTACATAATAAATAGCTAATGTAATCAATTCGTATTTTCCACCCTTTGTTGATAAATTACCAACATGTAAAAGAAAGGTTGCAAAATCGTTTGTCCACCATCTGTTTATCTGTAGAATTGAGGGTGCCAAACAATAAATTATGGTAAACCTGAAGTTTAGGGTGTGTACTATTTTCTCACCAATTTTCTTTGGCGCAATTTTATTTGTCATCGCCAAACACTGTTTAGGATGCGCAGTGAGTTTCTTTAAAAGGTCTTCTGTGCATTCAATGCCTAAGACATCACAAAACAAGAGATAGAGCAAGCAATGCCTTCAGCATTGCAAGTGTGTAGCAGGCAAAATTTTTTTAACTTAAAAAAACATCATTGGCTTTGCTTTCAGCAAAGCAGGCCCCTCATAGCTTCGGTTTTTCATTGAGAAACGAAACACACAAAGCACAAACGCAGGAAAAACACAACATCTGAATGTAGCAAGTAAAACATTGTTTCCAGAAAAAACATTCCTTGTTCGATATTTGAAAGCCAATCAGCAGCACAGAGAAAGAGGATCAGTAAATTCGATGAACGAAAATCTTTGAAAGAGAACGGTTATTGAAAAAATCTGTTGGAAAATGATAAAAAATTCCAAACGAAGTATTATTCAAATTCATATCCCGACTAATCAAATCGAAGAGAGCAGACAGTGGACCAATGGAAATTAGGCAAAATTAAGAGCATCCACCATAGACCGGTAAACAAATCACTGTCTGCGCATGCGAAAACAATGTGTTAGCTTTCCTACAAATACTGATTGCCAAAATGTTTTTCATCAACTTTTTTATTCGAATCATGGTTATTGTTGGACGAGATCTAAATCAATCAGTAAAGCAAACCAGTTTGGGTTTATACTAAATAGATTCTATAAACGTCACATCTTTTACAGATATAAATAAAGTTGGTTACAGTAATGTGTAGTTGTATTAGAAATGACGAACTACCATCACATCGCCCTTCTGCTGACCCCGGCTATTTCGTAAGTATGTTTAATCGAGGATTAAATCGGTTGTATTTATATGTGCCTATGCTTATATTTTTATCATCTAATAAAGATGTCTATTTTAACTATTATTAGTCGTCGTCAATTATCTTGTCATTGTCATGAATGCATCTAAATACAAATTAAGTAAACTAATTGGGTTACTCTGTTTTATTAGATGTATTACTGATCGCGTTTCTTTGACAACCAACGGTAATACAAGAGATCTCATCATTTTGTTACGTGCGCTTCGTACAGCTGTTGTTGATTATGGCATTGGTTCCCTTTCGAAGTGTGTGGACCAGGGATTGATGGCAAGCGGGTATCAGTGTCCTAAGTGTAAACAGCAATTGGGCAATTCAAATAGGTATGTGAAGTTTTAACTACACTTTTCTCGTTTTTGAACATTTTCAGTCACTTTTATGTTCAGAATTGTGTACGTTATTCTGTGTTTCCGCTTCTCAATGAATAAGCGAAGCTACTAGTGTCCCGATTTCTCGAAAGCGAAGCCGCTGATGTTTTTTTAAGTTTAAAAAAATTGCCCGGTACGCGTTTGAAATGCCGAAGGCATTGCGTGCTCAATCGCTTCTTTTCAAATGAAGCATGTGCAGTACAGCAATGAAAAGCGCACTGCGTATCCTAAACAGTTTGGCGCCAGCAAATAAAATTGCGCCAAGAAAAATTGGCGAGAAGCAAGTGGGCACCGTAGTCTGAAAGTTTACCGTCGTTTTTTTTGAAGCATCGGAAATTCGATTTACCCGAGAGCAATTGTTTCCGATCGTGCATGGATGACCACAAGCGCGAGGCATTTCCCCGATCATCAGTGATTGCCGTGGCATATCTTTCCCCATGTTTCTTCCATCGTGACTCATCAAGCCGAGACATACGTTGCGAAGTGCGGATCGTTTTGCTGACAAGATGAATCCCGATGTGACCGCGAATGAAAACGATGAAAATAACTCATCGCGAGAATTGAGGAAGCGAAGTGTTGTGTCTGTTGTAGAATCTCTCAGTCATCGAAACGTGCATTACTTAGTGTAGCCTCGTGCTTTCTGCTAATCGTGTAAATTCTCTGATGTTGTTTTAAGTACAAGGGTATAATTATCAATCCTGCCGTTCATCGTTTGTTTGGGTGAAGAGAAGATCGTATTAATTGTTTTTAATATACGATTTATTGTTGATAACTAGACAAATTTATAGTATTTTTTGACACTTTATTTGTTAGGTAACTAAGGATTGAGTTTATTATAAGCATATAAATGCCTTAATCAACCACTCAAAAGTGTAAGAATGCAAAATTAGGTAATAGTAAGTGCGAAACATCGCGATGTATCGAAATATCGTGATGTTAGAGTGGCGATACATCGCGATGCTAAAACTTTAACATCGCCCAGTCCTATTCCGGGTAAACAATCAATGTTCATTAACTTTTTACCTAATGGGGTACCAAACAATAATTATTAAATGAATACATTATTCAGACTTACAAAGTACAAAGTTTATCACATTGATTTTAATAAGATATACAATACTTTTACATTCATAGTATGATAAAGTACTCAATTTCTCGGAAATCGAAAATGTAAGGTAAGTGCTCCAGTAGTGGGCCACGTACCAGTAGTGGGCCACTTGAATTTTTAAGTTGTAAAACAAGAAATTCCAACATTCCAATGAAATAAGAGATCTGCCTCTGGTAGGCTGAAACCCTTATCAACTAAATACCAAAGGCGCAGCCTTTATTTCCTGTTAAGTTTGGAGCTAGAAAGTTTGTTGCTGAGGTTGGTCTCTGAGAGAAGCATTTTTAGCTTATTCTTAGTGATTTCCTTAAGAGGTAACTCTTCATTCAACTATTTTTTAGCATGCATTCTGTTTGTTTTTAGAATGAATTGTTATTGATATTATTTGAGTATATAATGAATGTATTATAAACTATCTTTAAATTAAATAATATTGATAATTTATGGATAGTGAAGGGTGGCCCACTTTTAGATCAATGTTTTACTAAATGCTCCAGTAGTGGGCATGGGGGGGGGGCAGTACTGGAGCACATGCTTTCTCTCAAATAGACTGTTTTGTGATGTTTAATAAGAAGGTTACATCTTGTAAAGTCTTTTGATTTAATTAGATTTGCTTTATTTTTATCAGAACCAGTGCTGGTCCCACTTTTGGTACACTAATGGCCCACCACTGGTACACTAATGGAACATTCTGACCAATTGCTTAAATAATAAATATTTTATAATACTGTTGAGGAAAAGACTGATATTCAAGAATTAGTTGGGCTCTGTAACGAGGCAGACAATAATAACTATCGTATTGCTGGACCATTGAAAAATATTCCATCACCATTTAAAAGGGTTCTTTTCTGGCTGCAGAGGCAAGATGATAAAAGAAAAAAAAGATTTATTCAACATAAAATATCACGATTTAATATCCATAATGCCCCAAACAGAACTTAAAATGAAAGATGATAATTAGCATATACTTTTAATAAAAAATTGGCTGTTAGAGAAAAAATGTAAATCTCACATGTGACTAGAATCTATAAATAAAAGATTTCACCTATATCAAGCCATTTTTATTGCATTTTTTATAGTGTATAATGTTAATGTATTGTTATTATTACTATATATAATGATTTTATTCTTTTTTATTTGCCATAATTGACAAATCTGGGTGGCCCACTTTTGGTATGCCCACTACTGGTACATCAAAAGTTTGCTATGCCCACTTCTGGTGCATAGGAGTGATCTAAGTTTTTAATTTCTAAAAAATTATATTACAATTATTTTGATATTTCAGGTGATTATTATTTTAGATAAAAGTTTGAACAACCATAAAAAAATATAGATTAGCGAAACTTCTCAAAAGTTTAGATGATAATTGAGGAAATACCCTTAAGTGGCCCACTACTGGAGCATTTACCTTACTCCACTTTTAATAAAAATAACAATTTGTCACCGAGAATTTTAAAGTTCTTCAAATTTTTTTAAAACTTCTAATAAAAAATAAATTAATGAATTAGACAAAATATACTACACAGTAATTTAAGACTAAATAAAACTTACAGATCCATATAATATTTAAAAAAAATGTCTTCAATCACATTCCTATTAGATTATTAATAGGAATGTGATTGAAGACAATACACTTTAATTAATACCATACTTAATAACTAATACCTTAATAGGTATAATACTAAGATTTTATATTGATGGAGTGCAATAATCTCTCAACTTGGAATTTTTTCAGGAGAAATTTTTTTTTTCTCATTCTCAAAAATTCAACCAAACAGGTTAAATTCCAGGGGGGGGAGAGAGTATGTGGAGAAGAACTATAGTTCTAATATAAGCTGAACATTTTGAAAGGCTGTTAAACATCACAGGGTCGTACCAAAATATTATGCAAGATTCTCAAGAAGCTTTGAAAACAAAGAGATGAGAAATAATCTGCTTTTGAGCTTCCTAAGTGTTTTCAATTATTCAAAAGACTCAGAATTTGATGAATTCCACATGAAGGATTTTACAAAAGAATTTCAAAGTGTAACCAAGAATTTTCTAAAAAAAAAAATTGTCAAAAAACTGTATTGCCTACTAATAAAGGAAAATTCAAAATTTTTGCATATCACGCCATGGAATGGCTTAACTCTCCAAGTAACCATGTTAGAACTTTAACTCTTAGCAATAATCAGGAGCAACTGCGACTATTTCAAAAATCCTGAGAATTAAAATGGTGCAAAAACCCAACACGCTTTTGAATTCAAAATGTTAATGTGCTACACATTTGCATATACCTGCTATTTGCTACATACGTGCACATTTTAAAAGAGACTGGATTTTCATTACTTTATGATTATTAATACATTTGATTTAATATCTTAATGATGTATTTGTTCTTAAAATTTGAGATATTGGACCCCAGAAAACATTCCAGATTTAAGAAAGTAAAAGATGAAAAGCCAGAATTCTGAATGTATCCGGAGCATAATCGCTCCGAATAATTTCCTTAATAAATTGGCATATTTTGTGACTATTGAATCTTTGCAACCCGATTTCTACAGTTGAATATGGTACGATTTAAGGATCAGTATATATTGCTGCAAAATTAGGGTTGCATTCACATGAAGCGACAGAAGCCTACCAAAAATGTTCACACATATTATATAGCAATTAGGACAAAAATTAGAAATCAGAATGCCTGTTAACAAATATAATAGTCAAGATGAATATTTGAGAATACAGCAAAACAATTATTTTAAGATTAACAAATTAAAGTTTCATTAGCTTTCTCTATCATTATTTAGACTCGAACACAAAAAAAAGAGAAAAATGCTACAAAAAAGTAGTTATAACTCTTTTAGTAGCTAGTAACAAGATTGTTTTCGATAAATGTAGCGAAATTTAAATATGTGCATCCGAAATACAGAATATTCAATGTAATGATTCAACAAGCAGTAAATCACTTAAAATGCGGAATATAACATATTCCATTTTATTAAAGGCAAAATAAAGCTTTAAAAAGTTTAAAATTCCTTAATTTTATTGAATGAAACAATATTAGAAAGTGTTTGTAGATTTAGTGACCGACTTTATGGTCACTTCTAAGACAAGATATAAGACTAATATAAGTACATGCGATAAAAAATATATATATTCATCCGTTTTTCGTTTCAAACAATCATTGTTTAACTGCCGAGGTGGAAATAACAGCGTTGGTTAAAACACAATTCACATGACAGTTAATGCATTAAAAATATGCGTCAATACACATAAACTTCAAATTAAAAAACTTAAAACCAGTCAAGTATTCTCACCATTAATTAATGAACTTTAAAACTATCGCCGAAGAAAATAGAGGAAATATCTCCAATTCGTAATTATAATATTAAAAGCTGCACTTACTTAGATGATTAAACTCTTTAAGATGAACAAGCAAAACACGCTTGAGAGTAAAAACAATGAAACACACGTCGAAAAACACGTGCTAGAATACCACGCAAAGAAGAAGTAAAACACGGCGTTTTTGATGCAGCTTTGTTAGGTACACCCCTGTCCTAACATTTCAGAAGTTTCCTCACTGGCGCCATCTCGTAGAGAAAATAGAAAGCTTAAACAGGGAGGACGCGAGCTACGATGAGTAACGTGAAAACGCGCAAAGGAAGCCACTCCAATTCATTTCATTATTTCGCTACAAGTTTATGCCAAAAGTTATGCCTTTGAATTCTCATTGCCATGTACAGATTATTGGAGAATTCCTATTATATTGACGTAATATCTTATTTTGGACATTTCTGCTGCTGCTTCAACTTATATGCAAGACGAAAAAATTCTTTTTTTTAAGTCATATTTTAGAAATGGGGTAAAATATGTATGTGGTTGTGGTGTCTAATACTTGTGCGACACAAGTTAACTGTAACTGAACCCGAATTAGTGTTCCTTAAACATCGATAGTATCGATAGTTTTATTTCAGGCGATACTATCGATAGGTGCTCTTTCAGTCGATAGTTTAGAAACTATCGATAGTTTTTAAACTATCGATAGTAGGTATAAATGAGACATGAGTACGTATGTAACGTAAGTATATATGAAACGTGTGTACGTATGTAACGTATGTCTGAAACGTACATATGTAATTTACGTCATACGTATATATGAAGCAAGCGTACGTATGTGACGTACGTTTATACGTAAATATGAAATATGCGTTCTTATGTAACGTACGTCATACATATATATGAAACGTGCGTACGCATGTAACTTAAGTATATATGAAACGTGTGTACGTATGTAACGTAAGTATATATGAAACGCGAGATGTAACGTAAGTATGTATGAAACGTGAGTACGTATGTAACGTACGTCTGAAACGTACATATG